>CAXIUP010000020.1:408948-513948 GCA_964035015.1 Corallium rubrum | reverse complement strand
ACAGGCCGACGGACAGACCAACAGACGGACGGACAGATATCAGACGACGGATAAACCCTCCGACAGACAGACAGACAAACAAACAAACAAACAAACAAACAAACAAACAAACAAACAAACAAACAAACAAACAAACAAACAAACAAACAAACAAACAAACAAACAAACAAACAAACAAACAAACAAACAAACAAACAAACAAACAAACAAACAAACAAACAGACCAACGAACAGACGCTCAGACGGACCGACAAACAGACCGACCCACGGACTAGCAGATAGTTTGAGTAAGGACCGAATGGACAAACTGATAAACCATCATCATACTTACCGAACACGCTGTTGGTCCATCTCAATAGATAATTGCGACAATTGATCACGTAACTGTCTGTTCTCAGAACTGACAACACCAAGTCTTTCCTCGAGATTCTTTTGAACAGCTTTCGTAGAATCCACAATTCCTTTCTCAGCTAACATCTCTTCACGTTGCCTTTGAAGCTGAGCACATGTAGATTTCAACTCTTCCACAACTCGATCCTTTCTCTCGCATTCCTCTCTCAAAGTCTTCAAACGTACCTCAACGTCATCCTCGATTATTCCTGAGTTCTGCGTAACCTTGGTGTCCCTTTTACTTCGCTTTGTTTTACCAATTTTAGAATCAGTTTGAGGGACCTCGTTTTTAGCCGCGTGCAGTGCTTCGTGTAATACTTTGATCTCTGCGTTCAACTGATGCGTTTTCTGTTCATATTTATCACGCATAACTTCTAAATCTTTCTCAATTGCCTTAGCGTGAGCACGCGTGTGCGTGTGTGACGTCACTTTCTCGCGTGCGTCGTTTAACTCTCTCTGTAATCCTGTCACGTGTTCCTCATACTCCAATTGCATTGCATTATATTTCTGCTCTAAAACGCGAAAACTTCGTCCCCATTCCTCCTCGCGCTCTTCTAGCTCTCGGTCTAATTTCTTCACACGATTCTCGAGAAACGCGTACGAAGGCCCGTTCGACTTCTTTGGGGAGTCGTCGGGCTTCAACGCTTTGCCATCGCCAGGAGCAGCCGAAGCTGCGTAAATTAAAGCAGGAATGGAATTTGGATAGCGCCTTTTAATAATCAGTTCCATTTCACGAACCTGTCAGGAACAAAGAAAGGGGGAAAAAATTAGAGGAAAATTCATTATCTTTTTAAAGTGTCTATGAAGGGAAAATTATTATTGTCTTAAATGAAAGAACTCTTAAAACTACAACGTAACATCTTTTGCAGATCTTCGTTTCCGTACTTCGTTGTTGAGATATTTCAGTTTCTTTGATATGCAAATTAAACACTTTGACATCACACGTGTATAATGAGTTATCGGAGAAAGTTCTATATATTTGCTATTATCAAACGAAATCACTTCGAAGCCGATCCTGTGCGTCTATTTCGCACACAGCATTAGATTTTAAATTGATTTCGTTTGATAATAGCAAAGATACCGAACCTTCTCTGATAACTCATTATACACGTGTGACGTCAAAGTGTTTAATTTGCATATCAAAAAAAATCGAAATATCTCAACGAGGCACGGAAACAAAGATCTGCAAAAGATGTTACTTTGCCGTTTTGAGAGTTCTTTCATTTAAGACAATAATAATTTTCGCTTCGTAGGCACTTTAAAGTGTCTAATAGGCTAGAGAAACATTGTACTGGCTAGCATGAACAAGTTTATCAAGTCTACTGATCAGCCATGATAACAATGTTCTTCAGGCCCTGGAACAACTTGCGAGATGTTGTAGCCCAACAAGTACTTGTGCAGCATATCCTCTCATTTCGAAATGATGATTATCATTTGTGAGATGTCGTTGAATTAACAATAATCATCATTTTAAAAAAGGAATTCCCTACCCCCAAACCCCCAACTCAACCCCCACCTCTAAACCTGACCCTAACCCTAACCACAACCCCCCTGACAACCCTAACCCTAACCACAACCCCACTGACAACCCTAACCCTAACCACAACCCCCCTGACAACCCTAACCCTAACCACAACCCACTGTGTGAAGAAATGATGATTATCATGATACTCAAGTGAGAGGACATGTTGACTTGTGACACACGTACGGTTTGACTAGTTCCCAGGTGTATAAATATCGAAAACAACCTCGGTCTAACACCTGAATTCCAGCGGCTCTAATCTAGAATTAGAGTTAAATCATGTTTCTCAATGGGCAAATTATAATAATATGATTCTAAATTCCAAGAAAACGAAAGCGATTAAAATATATTCAAAGCATAAATTTCAAGCTACTTCTTCCCTTATGGTACAACATAATAACATGGTTATTGAGGAGGTAAAGACGGCAAAATTTCTTGGTATTACATTTGACTGTAATTTAAAATGGGATTGTCAAATCAATTTAATTTATAATACGATTAACTCGAGACTTTATTTGTTTAAAAGAATCCGACCAAGCCTTCCTCTTAGGTTTCGCATCCAATTCTACTATTCTTTAATTTATCCTCACTTGTTATACTGTTGTACCATATGGGGTAATGCAAGAAATGAGTTACTCAATTATTTATTACTACTACAAAAAAGAGCAGCCAGAGTAATACTTGAACAGGATACTAGAGCTCATTCCATTGAATTATTTCGCCAACTTGAATGGATTCCAATTCATAACATCATTAAAATGAGGAAAATCCTGCTAACGTTTAACACCTTGAAAACATCACTACCTAGTGATATAAGAAATATGTTTATCTTCTGCTGCGAGACATCCAGTGTCAACACACGATCATCTCTAACAGATCTGAAAATTCCTGCTATTAAAACTGAGTTTGCTAAGTCTAAATTTTCATACAGTGGAGCAAGTCTTTTCAACTCATTGCCTGATGATCTGAAGGATATTGCTAGTCACACTGTTATTTCATATAAGAAAAAAATTTAAAAATTCTTTATTACCTTAAATCACAAAGTTGATCATGTTAGTAAATTTAGCTGCAATGTTTGTAAGCATGTTGTTGTTTGTCGCTGTATCACCTACCAATCCTAATTTTGGTTGGTGATGCGGCGACAAATAGCTACATGTCTGTAGAGGGCCATTAGGTAGAATACCGTTGAAAAACTGTAATAATGTAGAAAATACCCTCTTAAAATAAAGTTTTAATAATAATAATAATAGTGCTGTAATAGTCATGTAATTTTTGTAACTAGTTACAGTTACATCATCAGAAAAGTAACTAGTTACCGATACAAGTTAAAATGAAAAAAAGTAACTAGTTACAGTTACAGTTACAGTTACAGTTACAGTTACAGTTACAGTTACAGTTACAGTTACAGTTACAGTTACAGTTACAAAGTTACTTTAAAAATTTTGTAACTAGTTACAATATGAATTACAAAGTTACACCTATTCTTTCGTTCGGCTATTAAAATCGAGAATGCATGTGAATTAGACAAAACTATTGTTTAATTTGACAAGAAGAGAATTTTCAAAATTACGATCAGTCATTGAGCAACGATGTGGTCTGAAAATTAATCCTGCGCATCTGAACAGCCTTTCACGTGCTGCACTTGCAGGCAACGGTGTGTTTAGTTCAATGAAAAGCTGGCGCAGCTTCGGCCATCTTGCATATACAGATAAGTGAAATAACTCTTCAATGTGGCTTTCCAGAAATAACTGCAGCTCAGGTACTGGCTGTGCCGAAGACATCTTGATGCCCTACTATGTGTGTAATCGCTCACGTCGACGAGTGAATGAATGAATGAATGAATGAATGAATGAATGAATGAATGAATGAATGAATGAATGAATGAATGAATGAATGAATGAATGAATGAATGAATGAATGAGAATGAATGAATGAATGAATAAATGCACATGTACGCGTGTTTGCATATAGATTGTCCAGAATGCATTGCAGCTCTCGACGGCAGATGTAACTAGTTATCGTTACTTTTTATTCCTACTTTTTGTAACTAGTTACAGTTACAGTTACCTTCTGAAAAAAGTAACTAGTTATCGGTAAAGTTACTCAAAAAAGTAATGACTATATGTAACTAGTTACTTGTAACGAAGTTACTCACGGCACTGCTCAATGGTGATAGCGTCCAGCTGGCATTCGGAAGGTTGTGGGTTCGAGTCCCGTCTGGAACTCAGAGTTTTTCTCTGATTTTAACTTACGACAGCTTGTACAGAAAAAATATACGGAAAAAAACTAGATTCAATCACCTGTCTTTCCAGATCTTGGATCCTCTTAGCATCCCCAACTCGCTCTTTCTCTTTGCGATTGGTCTCAATTGTTGTTTTTCCTCGTTCAGCTTCAAGTCGTTGAACTAACTCTCGAAGTTCTTTTATTTCGTCGTTCTTTTCTCGTAACGACGCGGCGTCTTTGTCCAGCAGGTCCTGGTTTTCAACATACCATTTTAGTTTTCTGTTGAGCCGCTCAATGTTGGCCGTGTGACTTGATTCCATGTTATGAAGTACTTGGGAGTTTGTTCCTGGTGTGACAATAATAAGTATAGTAGTTAGGGATTATTTACACGGACAGATACAGACAAGATAACAAACAGACAAACAAACAAACAAACAAACAAACAAACAAACAAACAAACAAACAAACAAACAAACAGACAGACAGACAGACAGACAGACAGACAGACAGACAGACAGACAGACAGACAGACAGACAGACAGACAGACAGACAGACAGACAGACAGACAGACAGACAGACAGACAGACAGACAGACAGACAGACAGACAGACAGACAGACAGACAGACAGACAGACAGACAGATAAACAGATAAACAGACAAAGAAACAGACACACAAAAACAAACGACAGACACTGACAACAGACAGACAAACAAACAAACAAACAAACAAACAAACAAACAAACAAACAAACAAACAAACAAACAAACAAACAAACAAACAGACAGACAGACAAACAAACAAACAAACAAACAAACAAACAAACAAACAAACAAACAGACAAACAAACAAACAAACAAACAAACAAACAAACAAACAAACAAACAAACAAACAAACAAACAAACAAACAAACAAACAAACAAACAAACAAACAAACAGACAGACAGACAGACAGACAGACAGACAGACAGACAGACAGACAGACAGACAGACAGACAGACAGACAGACAGACAGACAGACAGACAGACAGACAGACAGACAGAGAAACAGACAAACAAAACAAAACAAAACAAAACAAAACAAAACAAAACAAAACAAAACAATAAACAACAAATCATATTTGAAAAAATAGAAAGTCGAAACAATATAATAAGAACAGTGTAACTCGGCGTTATTTACCAAGAACTTCATCAGCTCTTTTAACAGCCACATCTCTTTCTCTTTCCAATAACTTGACTTCTTTCTCTAATTTTCTTCGTTCCTTCTCCAAATCATCAATCTCTTTTCTCATTTCTTCTTCGTTCGTCTTAAAAACTTGCACTTGAGAATGAAGCTGATGTATTCGTTCTGCGCCCAAAGTGGCAGCACCAGCCGCTCCAAATATTCCTTCCTTTCTTTCCAACTTCTCCTTTAGACAAGCTACTTCAGTTGCTAAAAACGAAATGACTTATTAGGGCCATTTACACGGGAGAAAATAAATTGCGACTCAAACACTCGGAAGAGTGTTTCATCAGGATATCCAAACACCTCGAAGTTTACTCAAAAACCTCGGTTTTCAACAAACGTCTCTGTGTTTGGATGTCCTGATGAAACCACTCGTCCTCGTGTATGATATATTAGGGACCTTAAGATCTACGACGGCAACTTCGAGGACGACGTCCTTCAAACAAAGCCATATTTCTTGCAAAACAAAGATAATGAATAATTTTTAGTCCCAAGAGTAATCTGAACACCGTCCTCGCTCTGTATATACAACGCCACTCAGAGCATCTTCACGTCTTCAGGACGACGTTGACTCGTGGGGTGATGAGAACTGTTGTCTGAGATTGCCTTAACATTGACACTGCAACGGTTTTAACACTTTGAAAATTATAAAACAAGCTTCAAGTATTGAATACAGTAGTCAGTTAACCGTGACTTCTTTTTAATGCTAAAATTTTAAATTGCTTTTTAACCGCCCTCGTCGTCCTAGCATCTTAAGGTCCCTATTACGCCACATTGCGGCAAAGTTTTCGCGTTTTCAAGTCAACCCATATTGTAAGACGATGCATTTCGCACATGCATGAGTTCGTCCCTCAGTAATGGTAGATTATGGCTTCCCAGATTGATTAGTCTACGTACTATATCAGTGTATCACACCTAACCACAGCTCACTGGTTCAAATATGACTTACCTAGTTTTTGATTTTCTTTAAACATTTGTGTCTCAGCTGTCTTGGCTTTGGTTTGTGTGTCTTTTAGATCTTCATAAAGACGCTCGTTCTCTTGCTGGTAGCCTGTCAAAAGTTTGTCTTGTTCGCGAATCTCTTTCTCCAGTTTACGTAATTCCTCCACTGACATGCCCTGACAAACAAAAAGACGCCATCACTAAGTTTCAGTTTTGTAATAGAGTTGGTGTAATGTCACAAACGTTTGGTAGACGGATCAAACATGTATAACCTTCTGATGACCAGTCACCAGTGAGATGCTTCAACTATTGAGCTACAAGGGCTCAGATGGTTGGTGAAGGTTACATATTTGTACAACCTGTAACCTTCTGATGACCAGTGAGATGCTCTGGCCATTGAGCTACAAGGACTCAGATGTTGAGTGAAGGTTACATATTTGTACAACATGTAACCTTCTGATGACCAGTGAGATGCTCTAATCATTGAGCTACAAGAACTCAGATGGTGAGTAAAGGTTACATATGTGTACAACCTGTAACCTTCTCATGATCAGTTAGATGCTCTAACCATTGAGCTACTGAGGCTCAGATGGAGAGCTAATTTACAACCAATTCATAGTCATATGTGCTCCTAAGTGGTAGCGTTTGCATATGAGATGTAGTTAACGTGATGTTAAATGTGACACCTGTGGTGCATATTTCCATCACTCTCAACTACATCTCATATGCAAACGCTACCATTTCGCAAACACATATGACTATGAATTTACAACCTTAGCTCTCCATTCGGGCCTCAGTTGCTCAATGGTTAGAACGTCTAACTGATCATTAATCGAAATATAGTAAGGTTACATATACTGCCGAAACAGAGAACGTAGGAGTCTAACGTTTCGAGCAAAGGCCTTTCGTCAGGGCCTTCGCTTGAAACGTTGTATAGACTCCTACGTTCTCTGTTTCGGCAGTATATCTAACCTTACTATATTTCGGTTGTTGTTTCAACACTGCCAACGCAGCACGCTATTTTTATTTTACTAACTTATCATTAGAAGGTTGCAGGTTCGAACCCTGTCTGGGGCTCAGAAATCTTTTCTGAGTAATTGAGCTTGACGAACGTCCACCAAACGTCTGTTACATTACATTACACCAAGCTCGCACGAGTAATTCAATTCTTGAGAACTGTTCAAAGCCAACCAACCTTTAAGCTTCCTCCTTTAGCCACACGTTTTTTATTATCCACCAGGCTATCAACATCTTTTAATTTACTTTCCAATACAAATACTTTTTGTTTTAGAACATTAATCTCTTTCTTGTACTCCAGATTCAAACTTTGCTCTCGTCTTTTCCACTCCTTGTCCTTTTCTGTTAGTTCATCCACAAGTTTCTCATTTTGTTTTCTTTCATCTTGCCACATTAAGCGCCAGTGTTCGACTTCTCTCCGCAATGCTTGCTCACGTGATAATCGTTTGGTTCCAGGACTTTCATCCAATGATTCGTCGGCTTCTTTGTGTGACCAATCCACGCGTGATGGGTCCTCCGTGTTCTCGTCACGGTGAACAAAAGTATTAAGGTAGTTTGCAAAGGATTCCACGGAGGCCATCAGATGGGCTGGTGATGTTTGTTCTTTAGTTTTGCCTTGTTTCTTGGACGATTTATTAGGCTAGAAAGAATTGACCAACAACATAATGAAGTTAATTCTTAACTGAGTTGTTGCTATTGCTGCATGGTGTTGCTGCTGCTGTTGTTGTTGGTGGTTCTATTGTTGTTGTTGCTGCTGCTGCTGCTGCTGTTGGTGGTGGTGGTGGTGGTGGTGGTAGTGCTATTGTTGTTGGTGCTGCTGCTATTGTTGTTGGTGTTGTTGCTGCTGCTGTTGTTGTTGTTGGTGGTGGTGTTGCTGCTGTTGTTCTTGGTGTTGTTGTTGCTGCTGCTGTTGTTGTTGTTGTTGTTGTTGTTGTTGTTGTTGCTGTTGGTGGTGATGGTGTTACAGCTGCTGTTGTTGTTGTTGGTGGTGGTGGTGATGGTGTTACTGTTGATGTTGTTGTTGGTGGTGGTGCTATTGTTGTTGGTGTTGCTGCTACTATCGTTGTTGGTGTTGTTGCTGCTGTTGTTCTTGGTGTTGTTGCTGCTGCTGTTCTTGGTGTTGTTGTTGTTGCTGTTGTTGTTGGTGGTGGTGTTGTTGTCGTTGTTGGTGTTGGTGTTGTTGCGGCTGTTGTTGCTGTTGGTGGTGATGGTGTTACAGCTGCTGTTGTTGTTGTTGTTGGTGGCGGTGTTACTGTTGTTGTTGTTGGTGGTGGTGGTGGTAGTGATGGTGTTACTGCTGTTGATGTTGTTGTTGTTGTTGTTGGTGGTAGTGATGGTGTTACTGCTGTTGTTGTTGGTGGTGGTGGTAGTGATGGTGTTACTGCTGTTGATGTTGTTGGTGGTGTTAGTGATGGTGTTACTGCTGTTGATGTTGTTGTTGGTGGTAGTGATGGTGTTACTGTTGTTGTTGTTGTTGGTGGTGGTGGTGGTAGTGATGGTGTTACTGCTGTTGATGTTGTTGTTGTTGTGTGGTGTTACTGCTGTTGTTGTTGGTGGTGGTGGTGGTAGTGATGGTGTTACTGCTGTTGATGTTGTTGTTGGTGGTAGTGATGGTGTTACTGCTGTTGTTGTTGTTGGTGGTGGTGGTGGTAGTGATGGTGTTATTGCTGTCGTTGTTGTTGGTGGTGGTGGTGGTAGTGATGGTGTTACTGCTGTTGTTGTTGGTGGTGGTGGTGGCGGTGTTACTGTTGATGTTGTTGTGTTACTGTTGATGGTAGTGATGGTGTTACTGCTGTTGTTGTTGGTGTTGGTGGTTATGGTGTTACTGTTGATGTTGATGTTGTTGTTGTTGTTGTTGTTGGTGGTGGTGGTGTTACTGTTGATGTTGGTGGTAGTGATGGTGTTACTGTTGATGTTGTTGGTAGTGATGGTGTTACTGCTGTTGTTGTTGCTGTTGCTGGTGTTGGTGGTGGTAGTGATGGTGTTACTGCTGTTGTTGTTGCTGGTGTTGGTGGTGGTAGTGATGGTGTTACTGTTGATGTTGTTGTTGTTGTTGTCGTTGTTGGTGGTGGTGTTACTGTTGATGTTGTTGGTAGTGATGGTGTTACTGCTGCTGTTGGTGTTGGTGTTGGTGGTAGTGGTGTTACTGTTGATGTTGTTGGTAGTGATGGTGTTACTGCTGTTGTTGTTGCTGGTGTTGGTGGTGGTAGTGGTAGTGATGGTGTTACTGCTGTTGTTGTTGCTGGTGTTGGTGGTGGTAGTGATGGTGTTACTGTTGATGTTGTTGGTAGTGATGGTGTTACTGCTGTTGTTGTTGCTGTTGCTGGTGTTGGTGGTGGTAGTGATGGTGTTACTGCTGTTGGTAGTGATAGTGTTACTGCTGTTGTTGTTGCTGGTGTTGGTGGTGGTAGTGATGGTGTTACTGCTGCTGTTCTTGGTAGTGGTAGTGATGTTATTGTTGATGTTGTTGTTGGTGGTGATGGTGTTACTACTGCTGTTGTTGTTGTTGTTGTTGTTGGTGGTGGTGGTGGTGGTGGTGGTGGTGATGGTGGTGGTGGTACGCCATTAATACCATTCACTTGACCACTACAAATCACATCAGTTCACTTATTAAACACTCCATATCAACCAAACCATATACCTTTTCTTTCCTCTCATTCCCAGAGATCCCTCGCCTTCCTCGTGAAGGGGTGACTTCAGCAGTATTCCTCCACCCAAATCTTGATCTGTTATTATCACCAGCTCCGAGTTCTCTCTTTGCTTTTGATTTTTCGTGCCTGCTCCTTGCAGCTTCAGAATTCCTTTCATGCGCTTCACTTCTACCAAGTCTGGTTATCTTTGGTGAAACTTTAGCAGGACTTCTCTTCGCTTCTCGTGAAGAACCTCCCGTAACGTCAACATTCTTTTGTGTCTGCCGTCTCTTCTTAACAATTGACTTAATCCCCTTTAAGCTTTCTGCTGGTGGTGTATCGTCCTCACTAGATCCCTCGCCCGTCTCTAAGATACTTGGTTTAAGACTAAAGCCGTGGTTTTCGTTAATACCAGAAGCACCTGTTCCCAGTCCCTTAGGACCACCACTCTCGTCTCTAACCGAGATACCCTGAGGTAGTACACCGCGTTCATCAAAGACCGCATGCTTCGTGTGCTCCGGCAGTTCAAAGCCTGTGGATAAATACGAAGGAAATCCGGTCTGACGAGTTTGAAAAATATCGAGATTTCCTAAAACCGGTTTGACGTGGTCTTGTCCAGTACTTCGTGAGAGAACGATACCATGTTGTTCTTGAGCCATACCATTCAACTCGGAAGGGAAAGCTAAGGTCTGATTAAGCTGAGGAATTGAGATAGATGGACTATAGCTGAGTGCTTTGGATTCTTGGTCGGCTGTTGAAGCTATCACTGGTTGATTTACTGTGTGCATAATATCAGATGGTCGATTAGGATGATCATCAAGAGAATCTTTCTCAACAGTTATTTTATCTTGGTTATCTTGGCTTGTTTCCGCTTCATTCGTACTTAGCGGATCGCTTTCCAACATCTTGGCGCCCTTTCCAAGATCTTTATAAAAAAAACAAAACAAAAAACGCAAAAAAATTAGACATGTAAGATCTAAAAAGAGCGAAGTCAAGAGAGGTAAAATGCCGAATTTTTTTGATACGAAACACCGACGTTTCCAGGGGAACCCTTTCAGAGCAAAATGTGATACTTTAATGAAGCTCGAAACGTCAGTGAACTGCCGTGAATAGTTTTTGATAACGAAATACTGACGTTTCGAGCACAGCCCTTCATCAGAGTAAAATGTGACACTTTGACAAGGGCTCCACTTCAAACGTCAGTATTTCGTTATTAAAACTATTCTCAGCAGTTTACCATCTTTTCACTTTGCTCTATCTAAAACACTGCCTACACAACACTCTACTTTTTACTCTGATGAAGGGCTCTGCTTGAAACGTCAGTATTTCGTTATCAAAACTATTCTCAGCAGTTTACCATCTTTTCACTTTGCTCTGTCTAAAACACTGCCTACACAGCACTCTAGTTTTTACTCTGATGAAGGGCTCTGCTTGAAACGTCAGTATTTCGTTATCAAAACTATTCTCAGCAGTTTACCATCTTTTCACTTTGCTCTATCCAAAACACTGCCTACACAGTACTACTTTTCTAATTCAAAAGTTCATTAACAATTTTTAAAGGAAAAAACAAAAGACACGCTTGCAGTTTTTTATAAATTCCTTACTAGTTTTACGGGAATTATCATTTTTGTTTAATTTTGTAATAAATATATAACTTCCTATCAGTGCAAATGATAACGAAATTTTTGTAATGTTTTTTTTTTAATGTCAATTTTTCCTCATCAAAATGGTGTTTTGGAAAAGTTCATATTTTTCGCTGAAATTTTGGTGGATTCCAAACTGCACACCCTTCTACAAAATCGTGTCAGTAATTTTTAATTAGTTCGACATATGAGCCATGTTCTACCTTGAAGACCATGCGTATGCATACTGTCACTTGTGGTTATCAACTGAGCCGCTTTCAGAGCTTGCTGAAGATTAGCTAATTGATCTACACCGGAAGTATCCAAAAATCCAGTCCCAGTCCCCACGCCATCAGTCTTAGTAGTTCCAGGCCCCACGTCCTCAGCGTCGCTATCAATGTTGACTGAATACTCATCGTGTTCGACTATAGGATCTTGGAAGGAATGTGATCCTGAAAAATCCATTAAATATAACATTTATAAATTACTAACTTTATTTATACTGGATAACATCTAAACTGTTAATTCTCTCTAGAGGTCCAGTAAGAACCATCCCTCATTGGTCCAGTGTTACTACAGGAGGAAACCAGAGTAAACTAAACTAACTTTATTTATACTGGATAACTCTATCAGTCATATCTAAACTGTTCTCTCTTCTAGAGGTACAGTAAGGACCATCCCTCATTGATCCAGTGTTACTATAGCAGGAAACCAGAGTAAACTAAACTAACTTTATTTATACTGGATAACTCTATCAGTCATATCTAAATTGTTCTTCCTAGAGGTCCAGTAAGGACCATCCCTCATTGGTTCAGTGCTACTACAGGAGGAAACCAGAGTAAACTAAACTAACTTTATTTATACTGGATAACTCTATCAGTCATATCTAAACTGTTCTCTCTTCTAGAGGTCCAGTGAGGACTATCCCTCATTGGTCCAGTGTTACTACAAGAGGAAACCAGAGTAAACTAAACTAACTTTATTTATACTGGATAACCCTATCAGTCATATCTACACTGTTCTCCCTGGAGGTCCAGTAAGGACCATCCCTCATTGATCTAGTGTTACTACAGAAGGAAACCAGAGTAAACTAAACTAACTTTATTTATACTGGATAACTCTATCAGTCATATCTAAACAATTCTCCCTGGAGGTCCAGTAAGGACCATCCCTCATTGATCCAGTGTTACTACAGAAGGAAACCAGAGTAAATTAAACTAACTTTATTTATACTGGATAACTCTATCAGCCATATCGAAACTGTTCTCTCTAGAAATCTAGTCAGGACTCACTGATCCAGTGTTAACTTACAGAGAAAATATAAATAAGTTTTGTGGAAACACCACGTAAAATATTTCTTAGCTTAACAAAGAAATATTTTACGTGGTGTTTCCACAAAACTTATTTATATTACTTTATCGCCATGAAAACGTTCAAAGAATTACAGAGAAAGTGTTCCATTAGATTTACCTGTGTCTTCGGGCACTGGTATATCAATTTGTTTCTGCCTAATTTGTTTAATTTTTTGTTGATGAGCCGTACCCATAGACGACTCAAGTGAATCCATTAACGATACTACAAACGAAGAAATAACATTACAGCTATAAAATAATACAAAAGTAAAGAACTGTGCAGACACAACTCTAAACAGCGTGCGCCACGTTACCTAGACCGTGTGCCATGTTAATTAGAGCGTGCGCAATGTTGCGTGAAGCGTGCGTCGTGTAACTTAAAGGGTGCGCAATGTTAATTCGAACGTGCATCATGTTGCCTAGAGCGTGAACCATGTTACATATAGCGTGCGCCATTTTACCTGGAGCGTGCCCTATTTTACTTAGAACGTTCGCCACGTTACATTTAACGTGCGTCATTTTAGTTGCAAATTGCGCCATTTTGCTTAGTGCTAATGCCAGTTTACTCAGAGAGTGTGCCATCTTATCTACAATACACATGTTGTTCAATCCGGTAATATTGTTTTTACGATATCTAGCTGTTCTGAAAATATCTTTACCTTTCGACAACATGCTTGGTTTTAGTGAATTCTAGAGAAGAAAAATAGATTACGTTTGAGTTATCTTACTAAAAAATGTGGAATTCAAAACTTAACCTTGTGAATATTTTGAAACGTTCTAACAAGCGGAGGGTACTTAAAATATTAGCTCTGACTTACTTTCTCTGGTGAGGCCCTGGTAGCTTCCTTTTCTACCAAAGATACTTGAACGTTTCCTAACAATAAAAATATTTAAAAGAACATGATATTTTCACAACACGTTAGAATTGAAAATAATTGTCAGTTGTTTGCTGTACAAGCTGTGTTAGTTAGTAATACTCAGAAAAACTCTGAGCTCTAAGCGGGACTCGAACCCACAACCTTCTGAATGCTAGCCAGACGCTCTAACCATTGAGCCACTAGAACTCAGATAGCGCGCGGAGCAAGGTTAATTAAGGTAGTTATACCTTAGACTGTGCCCAGTCCTCCAGGAACGAGAGCTCAGAGCTCAGAGTTTTTCTGAGTATTACTAACTAACACAGCTTGTACAGCAAACAACTGACAATTATTACTAACATCAAGCTACAATTTCTGAAACTAACTACGTTAGAATTGATTAGATGATAATTTCAAGACGTGCTTAGTAAACGCAGATATATAGAATGCAGATATGAAACGCAAGCATAAAGAACGCAGACAGACAAGATACAAGCAGACATGCAAAACGCAAGCACACAGCACACAGAACACAAGCAGATAGAACGGAGGCATATACATTGCAAGCAGACAAAATGCAAGCCGACAGACATGCAAAACGCAAGCGAACAGCACGCAAGCAGACAACACGCAGAGACAAAACGCAAGCAGACAAAACGCAAGCAGATAGCACGCAAGCAGACAAAATGCAAGCAGACAGACATACTAAACGCAGGCAAATTGAACACACATATTGTACTTTGAATTAAAAATACCCATATTACTTATCAAATACTGTGCAATACCGGTGGCATTAAAAATTGAGTTTCCCAACTCCGCTCCAGTTGCTTGAAGAAGATCTCCAGTTCTACATAAAAAAATCGTTTTTCAATTGAATAAGTCAATTTTGACCATTTCAAAAAGTTTAAAAATACCAGCAGCTCTCACCTGGCGTGATCTGTAACACTAGTTTCCTCATCTAACATCTCATTTAACTTCCTGTAATCCAAGTTAGATTCATTCTCTTGCTCCAACTTTTCAAAAAATTCTTGTTTTTCTCCTTGTTCTTTTTGGGTATTAAGTTCAGTCTCTGTGTTTTCCCATAATGCACCTTGCTCACCACCTTCGTGAGCCTCTCTTCTGGGAGAAGGAGTTGATGTTGGTGTTCCAGTTGGCTCTGTGTAGCTGTAATTTTCATCATCATCATCGTTGATTGCTTCCTCAACTGAAACTTGTCTGAAGTTAAAGGAATACATCATCAATATGGCTAAGTGGTGCACTTAGGATCTTGGGGGGGGGGGGGGGGGGGGTACTGCTAACATGACAAGTCTACCAAAGCAATGTTCAATATAAAGCGTTTTCATCTTCATTTTCAGCGGCTATATTGGTGTACCAAAACAATGAAATGGCGGCCATATTGGTGTACGGTATGGGAATTAGCTATTTCTTATTCAAATATTTCGTATTGTTTCACCACCCCAATGGGCCACCGATCACGTGAGTGAAAACGCTCTATAGCTTATGTCCGTCAGGGCGTAAGCAGGATTTTATGGTCAGACATCATTTTTTTCCGCGATGTGACATCATTTTTTTCAGCAAAATTTTGAACATTTAAAAAAATATTTTTTAAGACACGTTCTCTCATTTTTACAAAAGATTTTGTCTAAAACTACAATATTACATATTTACAAAGACAACGACAGTCATTTGCAACTCACTTGTCACTTTTCACCAAAATGTTCAGAAGTTTTTGCGAACTTCGGAACGAACTTCCGAACATTCTGGTGAAAAGTGAGTAGCAAATAACCGCAAAATAATTACTCTACATAACGGGATAAAGCGCGAACGCAACGCGAAAACTCATTGTCAGAGTTATGATATTAGACGACTAGTTAGTTCTTTATTCTGTGACTCTGGGAACAAATGTGATGTTGTTGTGCAATTATTAACTATATAACTGTCTGAATACCAATAAAAAATAATAATCGTTTTCTCTGGGGGTAGTTTCCCCTGCTGCCCCCCCCCCCCTCCCCTCCCCTCCGCTATCTACGGCCCTGATGTCCGTACAGGTATATGCAGTGAAATTAATACTGTACCTGTCAGATTGACTATCCTTTTCAGAGTTAACTACTTTGTCAGCTAAAACAAAACAGAAATTTAAAAAAGAAAAAAAAGGACAGGGAGAAGAGAAGAAAGAAAATGGAACAGAAGGGAAGGAGAGGAAAAGAAAGAACATAGAAGAAAAAGGAACAAATGGAAAAGAAAGGAAAGGCATATAAAGAAAGAGGAAGGACTTGAAAGAAAGGAAAGGAATTGAAAGGACTTGAAAAGAAAGGAATGGAGAGGCATTGAAAGGAATGGAATGGAATTGAAAAGAAAGGAATGGAGAGGAATTGAAAGGAATGGAATGGAAAGGAATTGAAAAGAAGGAATGGAGAGGCATTGAAAGGAATGGAAAGGAATTGAAAGAAATGGAATGGAAAGGAATTGAAAAGGAATGGAGAGGCATTGAAAGGAATGGAAAGTAATTGAAAAGAAAGGAATGGAGAGGCATTGAAAGGAATAGAATGGAAAGGAATGGAAAAGAAAGGAATGGAGAGGCATTGAAAGGAATGAAATGGAATTGAAAAGAAAGGAATGGAGAGGCATTGAAAGGAATGGAATGGAAAGGAATTGAAAATAAAGGACTGGAGAGGCATTGAAAGGAATGGAAAGGAATTGAAAAGAAAGGAATGGAGAGGAATTGAAAGGAATGGAATGGAAAGGAATTGAAAAGAAGGAATGGAGAGGCATTGAAAGGAATGGAACGGAATTGAAAGAAATGGAATGGAAAGGAATTGAAAAGGAATGGAGAGGCATTGAAAGGAATGGAAAGTAATTGAAAAGAAAGGAATGGAGAGGCATTGAAAGGAATGGAATGGAATTGAAAAGAAAGGAATGGAGAGGCATTGAAAGGAATAGAATGGAAAGGAATGGAAAAGAAAGGAATGGAGAGGCATTGAAAGGAATGGAATGGAATTGAAAAGAAAGGAATGGAGAGGCATTGAAAGGAATGGAATGGAAAGGAATTAAAAATAAAGGACTGGAGAGGCATTGAAAGGAATGGAAAGGAATTGAAAAGAAAGGAATGGAGAGGAATTGAAAGGAATGGAATGGAAAGGAATTGAAAAGAAAGGAATGGAGAGGCATTGAAAGGAATGGAAAGGAATTGAAAGAAATGGAATGGAAAGGAATTGAAAAGGAATGGAGAGGCATTGAAAGGAATGGAAAGGAATTGAAAAGAAAGGAATGGAGAGGCATTGAAAGGAATGGAATGGAATTGAAAAGAAAGGAATGGAAAGGCATTGAAAGGAATAGAATGGAAAGGAATTGAAAAGAAAGGAATGGAGAGGCATTGAAAGGAATGGAATGGAAAAGAATTGAAAAGAAAGGAATGGAGAGGTATTGAAAGGAATGGAAAGGAATTGAAAAGAATGGAATGGAATGGAGAGGAATTGAAAGGAATGGAAAGGAATGCAGAGGAATTGAAAGGAATGGAATGGAATGGAAAGGAATTGAAAGGAAAGGGGAGAGGAATTGAAAGGAATGGAATGGAAAGGAATTGAAAGGAAAGGAAAGGAGAGGAATTGAAGGGAAAGGAATGGAGAGGAATTGAAAGGAATGGAATGGAAAGGAATTGAAAGGAAAGGAATGGAATGGAACGGAATGGAGAGGAAAGGAATGGAGAGGAATTGAAAGGAATGAAATGGAAAGGAATGGAGAGGAATTGAAAGAAAAGGAGAGGAATTGAAAGGAAAGGAATGGAGAGGCATTGAAAGGAATGGAATGGAATTGAAAAGAAAGGAATGGAGAGGCATTGAAAGGAATGGAATGGAAAGGAATTGAAAAGAAAGGAATGGAGAGGCATTGAAAGGAATGGAAAGGAATTGAAAAGAAAGGAATGGAGAGGCATTGAAAGGAATGGAATGGAAAGGAATTGAAAAGAAAGGAATGGAGAGGCATTGAAAGGAATGGAAAGGAATTGAAAGAAATGGAATGGAAAGGAATTGAAAAGGAATGGAGAGGCATTGAAAGGAATGGAAAGGAATGGAAAGGAATTGAAAGGAAAGGGGAGAGGAATTGAAAGGAATGGAATGGAAAGGAATTGAAAGGAAAGGAGAGGAATTGAAAGGAAAGGAATGGAGAGGAATGGAATGGAATGCAGAGGAATTGAAAGGAATGGAAAGGAATTGAAAGGAAAGGGGAGAGGAATTGAAAGGAATGGAATGGAAAGGAATTGAAAGGAAAGGAGAGGAATTGAAAGGAAAGGAATGGAGAGGAATTGAAAGGAATGGAATGGAAAGGAATTGAAAGGAAAGGAATGGAATGGAATGGAGAGGAAAGGAATGGAGAGGAATTGAAAGGAATGAAATGGAAAGGCATGGAGAGGAATTGAAAGGAATGGAATGGAAAGGAATTGAAAGGAAAGGAGAGGAATTGAAAGGAAAGGAATGGAGAGGAATGGAATGGAATGCAGAGGAATTGAAAGGAATGGAAAGGAATTGAAAGGAAAGGGGAGAGGAATTGAAAGGAATGGAATGGAAAGGAATTGAAAGGAAAGGAGAGGAATTGAAAGGAAAGGAATGGAGAGGAATTGAAAGGAATGGAATGGAAAGAAATTGAAAGGAAAGGAATGGAATGGAATGGAGAGGAAAGGAATGGAGAGGAATTGAAAGGAATGAAATGGAAAGGCATGGAGAGGAATTGAAAGGAATGGAATGGAAAGGAATTGAAAGGAAAGGAGAGGAATTGAAAGGAAAGGAATGGAGAGGAATTGAAAGGAATGGAATGGAAAGGAATTGAAAGGAAAGGAATGGAATGGAATGGAGAGGAAAGGAATGGAGAGGAATTGAAAGGAATGAAATGGAAAGGCATGGAGAGGAATTGAAAGGAAAGGAGAGGAATTGAAAGGAAAGGAATGGAGAGGAATGGAATGGAATGCAGAGGAATTGAAAGGAATGGAAAGGAATGGAAAGGAAAGGGGAGAGGAATTGAAAGGAATGGAATGGAAAGGAATTGAAAGGAAAGGAGAGGAATTGAAAGGAATGGAGAGGAATTGAAAGGAATGGAATGGAAAGGAATTGAAAGGAAAGGAATGGAATGGAGAGGAAAGGAATGGAGAGGAATTGAAAGGAATGAAATGGAAAGGCATGGAGAGGAATTGAAAGGAAAGGAGAGGAATTGAAAGGAAAGGAATGGAGAGGAATTGAAAGGAATGGAATGGAAAGGAATGGAGAGGAATTGAAAGGAAAGGAATGGAAAGGAAAGGAATGCAGAGGAATTGAAAGGAATGGAATGGAAAGGAATTGAAAGGAAAGGAGAGGAATTGAAAGGAATGGAGAGGAATTGAAAGGAATGGAATGGAAAGGAATTGAAAGGAAAGGAATGGAATGGAATGGAGAGGAAAGGAATGGAGAGGAATTGAAAGGAATGAAATGGAAAGGCATGGAGAGGAATTGAAAGGAAAGGAGAGGAATTGAAAGGAAAGGAATGGAGAGGAATGGAATGGAATGCAGAGGAATTGAAAGGAATGGAAAGGAATGGAAAGGAAAGGGGAGAGGAATTGAAAGGAATGGAATGGAAAGGAATTGAAAGGAAAGGAGAGGAATTGAAAGGAATGGAGAGGAATTGAAAGGAATGGAATGGAAAGGAATTGAAAGGAAAGGAATGGAATGGAGAGGAAAGGAATGGAGAGGAATTGAAAGGAATGAAATGGAAAGGCATGGAGAGGAATTGAAAGGAAAGGAGAGGAATTGAAAGGAAAGGAATGGAGAGGAATTGAAAGGAATGGAATGGAAAGGAATGGAGAGGAATTGAAAGGAAAGGAATGGAAAGGAAAGGAATGCAGAGGAATTGAAAGGAATGGAATGGAAAGGAATTGAAAGGAAAGGGGAGAGGAATTGAAAGGAATGGAATGGAAAGGAATTGAAAGGAAAGGAGAGGAATTGAAAGGAAAGGAATGGAAAGGAATGGAATGGAAAGGAATGGAGAAGAATTGAAAAGAATGGAATGGAAAGGAATAGAAAGGAAAAGGAAAGGATGAAAAAGAATACAAAGAAAAGGGAAGAATGGAAAGTGATTGAAAGAAAAGAGAAGGGATAGAAAAAATGGAAAGGAAGAGATGAAATGGAAATAAATTGGAAGAAATAGAAATAAAAAGAGGATGGAAGGAAAGAGAAGAGCAAAGAAAAGAAGACATCACTTACCTCCATCATCCAAGCTATCCTTGCTCATAGTCACAGAAACTCCAATATTTTCAGGCACTTCAGTTTTAGCAACAACCTCAGGCACAGTCTCTTCAGGGCTAGCCTGATGAGAAGCCAAACATAATGATGAGAAAAACTCTGAGCACTAGACAAGAACTCACCCACAACTTTCCAAGCACAGTAGCCAGACACTCTAACCATTGAGCCACTAGAACTCAGATGGCAGACCCAGGTTATCTATGGTATTTATACCCAGTGGTGGACACTAAATCTCCACAAAATATCCACAGAACTGTGTGCAAGTTAGTGAAAGTTCTACCAGGTCAAATTCAAAAAGACCTTGAAGAAAGCCATTTCCTGGTGTTAGATTGAGCCATTAGTATACTGTAATTTGTGTCCTAGCTTGAGTAAGCTATTTCTATGTGATTAGAGCCTTCAATTAACTTATAATTTTCACACAACTCATTCAGAGTTTAAGTGGCTTCACACACCCCCCACACACCCCCCCCCACCCACCCACCCCCCCATGTTTTGTAAACACTACTGTTTATACTTGAAGGGAAAGTTAGAGATTTCTGAATTGGGTTAGTACTTGGATGGGTGACCACCTTGGCTTCATGCGAGTAGAGTTTTTGGTTCTCCTGTGCTTCGAGGATTTTTCACCAGGTTTTTTGGTTTCCCTCCCTCTGTAAAATCAACACCGTAGTTGCCCCTTGAGTGTCCCCCAGTTTGGGGAACAACCTTGTAAGGATTAATTCTTTGAATGTTTTCATGGTGATATTAAAGTAATATAAATAAGTTTTGTGGAAACACCATGTAAAATATTTCTTTGCTAAGCTTTCGGCCTGTTGACTCAGGCCTTCATCAGAGCAATATGACAACAAGTTGTTGGCTCACGTCATTTATAAACTAAGCAACTGATCAATTAAATCATGTAAGAATGCAATAGCGTGTGAAGTATTGCTTGTCATGAAGAACAAGAGAATCCACTGAGATTGCTAAACATCACACTATTTCTCAGGAGGGACAGCCATTAAATAGCACGTGGTGTGCCCTATTCAGAGAACATTCTTGATTTTGTTTTCTAATTAATAAAATTAACGTGATACCCCTTTGTATTCTTACGTGATTTAATTGATCAGTTGCTTAGTTTATGACGTGAGCCAACAACTTGTTGTCATTGCTCTGATGAAGGCCTGAGTCAACAGGCCGAAAGCTTAGCAAAGAAATATTTTATGTGGTGTTTCCACAAAATTTATTTATATAACCTTGTAAGGACTTACACAGCAACCCAGTGTAATAAGAACTTGAGTCCTATTTAGCTATTACGCTTTTTCTCCAGTATCCGTTAGATATGAATGTTAATAATAACAATAATAGGGACCATGGGTGGTGTGTGCTATTAGGACACTGCCTCTCACCAATAGTTAAGCCCAGTCGGACGTGGTTAGTACTTGGATGGGTGACTGTTTGGGAATAACCCCGTCCTCCACCAGCGGCAAATTTAATAAATTCAAATTAATAATAAATTCAAATTAACAATAAATTCAAATAAATTCAAATTCAAATAATAATAACAAAAATATTAACAAAAATATTAGTAATAATAAAATTCATTTTTACCAAGTTTTTCTTTCCTTCTTCATCACCTTCATATTCTTCCTCTTCTTCCCTAACAGTGGCCGTAGTTTTAAACCAACTTTGAGCAACTTTATCTTTACTTGATTCATCCTCTGTGCTACTTTCCCACCATGGTTTTGAAGAACTAACTTCTGGTGGTGGGCGACCAAAATCTTTATTTTTTAAATCAGGGCTCTTGTTTCGAGGTGATGAAAGTGACTCTTCAGAGAGAGACTAAAATCATTGATATTTATATCAATTTTTATAATTTAAATTAAATTAAATTAAATTAATATAAATTTAATTTAATATTAATATAAATTTAATTTATTGAAAATTTGAAAATTAATTTAATTTTAATCTAATTTTAAATTAATTTAATTTAAAATTAGCTTAATTTATTTTATCCTCCCTGAGCCAGCCAAAAATGACTTGTTATTGTTTTGCTTTGTCTAATGCATCAGTCAATTCCAGCATTGCCCATCCCCCTCCCCCCCCTCCCCCCAAGGCCAACCCCTTGGACATTTGCATTTTTAAATTTTTTTAATGCAAATGCCCTGAGGTTGGGCAAAAAAGACACCACAATGTCCCACCCAGGGCAGAAAGAAGGATGACAAATGCCCTGCCCTGGGTCAGTTTGACTTGTGAAGTTGTCAGGAAATTAAACATAAGGAAAATCCTAGCATGATTCAGACGCAAGGTGCATGTTTTGAACTTCTGTCTTGTGTTCAATTTTCTCTATTGTAGCACAACTATTAATATAATTACAGTATTGTTACAGTATGCACAAAATGCAACTCTTCACAACTCAAATTTATTGCCATTTTTTAATCCATTTCAAAGCTATTTGCATATACATACACATACACATACACATACACATACACATACACATACAAAGCGTGTGTAGCAGCAACCACAATCCTCTTTGGTCATGACATACACCCAGCCCAATGCCCAGGGGTAGACTAATGCCCTGGAACAAATGCCCCACCCCCACACAAAAAAACCCCTGCAAATGCCCGGCATTATCGGGGGGGGGGGGGGGGGGATGGGCAATGCTGGAACTGACTGATGCATAGGCAAGGTGAGCTGGCCAAAAACAGCCAAGGTATATCATGTAGTCTGCTTAGCTATATAATACTGTACAATACATGTACTAGGCATTTATTTTCTTATAGTATATATCTATATTTGTATTATTTTTAAAGACCATTCTAAAAATCACATTCCTACATAAATATTGTTATAAGAACTAAATGTCTGAGTGACAACAAAGCGGCAAACCTCGTTAAGAAATTGCTCAAATTCGGCATCCAAATCCCTGTCTGACTTCTGTAAGTGGCTTCTGAGTTTATTCCAATTATTCATGGTAATCCCACAGTGCTTGAAACGAAGTTCCAACGAAAGAAAACAAAGAAAAAAGTGAAATAAAACAAGAATTTCCCCAGAAATGCAGAACGTGGAAAAATAGAAATAAAATTAAAATATCCGCCGCTTCGTAACCAGGCCTTTGGTGTTCAATATTGTAATCTGATTGGTCGAGAAAATATTTTTCAAATTCTAAGCCAATCAGACGTTTCGATATATGTGACGTCTTCAGTGAGGAGAAAATGAGATATTTTCAAAATGGCGAGTGTTGATGTGGAAGGGGCGACCATTTCTGGGAAAAACAAGCAGAAGACGAATGTATTTTGGCGTACAGTGCCACAAAATGAACAATTTCGTAACGTACTTGTACCAGGAGTTGCCTCAGGGATCTTGAAAGGTAACAACAACGATTCAAAACTGCATTCACAAGGCCAAACTATTAGGAAATCAAAGTCGGACTCGGCTGTACCTTCAAGACGGGATGACTTCTTAACCTTGGAAAAAGGCGCGAGAAGGACTACAAAAACAACTCGGAAAATCCCAGAGAAGGATTCCTCAGTTAAAACTACAAATGTTTTAAAAGGAATTGGCCAAGTAGGAAGCCTGATGAGTTTATCTGGCAGTGAAAATTCTCGTAGGTCGTCTATAAAAAATTTGAATGTTGAAGACAAGAAAAGGGTTGCGAATTTGATCAAGGAACTTGCTAAGACAGGAGAAGAACGAGAATTAGCTCTTGAACGACTTCATGAAGAACGAGTATCGTTTGAAGAAAGATTATCTGCTGTGCAAGAAGAGCAGGCATCCCTACGGTTAGAAAGAGAATCTTTGCGCCAAAAACTTGAGAAAGGTCAAGAACTATTGAAGAAATATGAAACCGAGCTAAAGAATATTAAACTTCAAAAGGAAAAGCAAGATAAGATTTTAAAGAAACAGTCGATAGCAACAGCACAGTGGACTCAAACATCTCCCTTACACAGAACAGCTCAAGGCACACAATCTAAATCTGTACGAGCACCACAAGTACCAATATATTCGAACAGTTTGTTTGATTTGAAAATGAGTAAAGTTGAAGAGTCAGGTTTTGGTAAACCTGAGGATGGAGTTGAAAAGAGGGATAATGATCAGTCAAGTAAAGGCGATGATGCTGGGTTGCACGAGTTGTATTTGAGAGAGTATAAATTACAACTACATCTTCAAGAACAACAACTTGAGATCCAGAGGCAGCAAGTACTGTTGCAACAACATTTACAGGTTTTGCAGCAGCAGCAACAACAACAGCCTCAACAAGTACAGCAGCAGCAACAACAACAACAACAGCCTCAACAAGTACACCAGCAGCAGCAACAACAGCAGCCTCAACAACTACACCAGCAGCAGCAACAACAGCAGGAACAAAATCATCAACAGCAACAACATGAGCAGTGGCAACAACAACGGCAACAAAATCATCAACAACAGCAGCAGCAACAACAGCCTCAACAAGTACACCAGCAGCAGCAACAACAGCAGGAACAAAATCATCAACAGCAACAACATGAGCAGCAGCAGCAACAACAACGGCAACAAAATCATCAACAGCAGTGGCAACAACAACAGCAACATGAGCAGCAGCAGCAACAACAGCATCATCATCAACATGAGCTACCACGAACATTGGAGACCTCAGTACAACAGACAGATACACCACAACAAAGACCAAACCATAATACCCAGTATATGAAAACACAGGAGCAATTACCAGGCCATCACTCGCAACAACAATCTGAGAGCAACAAACTTCAACACTCAATAGCAGAACATGAAATTCATCAAAGATCTGACAAGATTCAACATAGTTCGCATTACAACCATTTGAATAATCAACCAAGGAAGCACTTGTCTCACTCATTTCAAGCAATGGACGGGTTACCATCACAACAACACCACAGGGGTTCTAAGCATGGTAACATGTCACAACCAGTTTCCCAGAAAACAAAAACATTTGAACGGACCAGACAGTATAACTCAATTGGTCATGATGATGTGACAAATGAACACCACAAGTCTTTTGAAAAATATGGACATCCCAGAAAACATTCTACAGAACATCAACAACCAGTGGAACAACATCGATCTACCGAGTACTACCATACCAGACCACATAGTCATCTTGTTGACCACCATTGTCATTCCCCAGAACATCGCCATTCTGTGGAGAAGAAAGATGCAAGAGAGAAGCATTATCACTCCAACCCAGACCATCCTTATCAATCAGAACCTCACAGCCCTCAAGCTAATCCTCGTCCAGAATATTATGGTCCTTCAGAGCAAAATGGGTCAAGGAGAAATCATTACCATCAGATGGATGACCATCATTCCAATGTAGAACATTTCCCAGTAAAACCTTACAGTCCTCAATCTGAAAATCCAGTTGAGCCATTCTCTAACAAAGACTATTGTCAAGAGTGTTCAGGAAATTCTAAGTTTCTTGGGGAACAGCATTATGCTTACAGTGAACATAGTTGCCACATCAAAGAAAATCACTCACCTTCAGAAAAGCATTTTTTTGTAGTCGAGCAACCAAAAACTGTAAAAGAGCATTATCACCATGTTGCATCAGATCCGCATACTTTACATCCAAGTCAACACCATCAACAGTCAGCCTATCATAATACTCCAGAATATCAGTTAATGAGAGAACAGCCAATGACACAATACTCTGGTCAAACAAACAGTAGCCACCATCAACTACCAGAAAACAGGCATCATTTAAAACATGGAAGTTATGGAACTGATGTATTAGGTGATTCCTCAGGTCGTGTTCATCAGACAAGGCAGATTCGTTCTCATTCTAACCACAAAGGTGAACCATGGCAACCACAGATAAATAATGGTTATTCTGACAGTCAGGCATCCTTGGATGAGTATATATCCAACCACCATATCCCCACAGAGTACGATCACCAGAACCATGCTGGTTACAGTCTGTACAAACCAGCAAACCCCCACAGACATCATGAAAGACCACACAGTCATCAGAAACCATCATCAGCTCCCAATCACATCCATGATCCCTACAGCCAATCACCAAGCAACAACTACCCACATTCTTTAATAGAAATTGTGGAAAACCTTGAAAGTAATAGTGAATACGAGGAGACATTTTCAGACAGTCATTTGACATCTGAAGTAGTTTCTGTTAGTAGTGAAGAAGAAGAGAATGAGGTCCTTGATAATATATTTTTTCTAAAGAGATAAACTTTTTATAAACATGTAAAATATTTAAATACTTTGATAAACGTATATTCATTATATTAAATGTTTTTGTAAAAATAAATATTGACCTTAGAAGTGTAACAATTCATACTTTTACATTCAATTACAAATTAACCATTAACAAGTCAATATTAACCCATTCCTGCCTGAGGCAGTCAAGAACGGCTCCTTGATTATTACGGTCTAATATCAGATTACATGTACTTTACTCTGTCTAATAACACCAGACAATTTTATTCATTAAAGGAAAAGTCCTCAACAAGCCGGGCAGGAATGGGTTAATGTCTGCAAGTAAAAGAGTACATTGTTTACAATATATCAAACAAGTTTCTTACTGTGTAGTGAAGTTATCCACAATGAAGGTCTTGTTCATTATATTGCTTTTTCTGGTTCTGGGAAAGCTTCTGCAGCTAAAACTTCAACGAAACGTTAACAAGCGAGTTTCCCGCCATTGCCGTTAAAACGAATTTTCCCGCCATTATTATTGTCCAACGAATTTCCCGCCATTCCAATGAAAGAAGTTTCCCGCCATTCATTGTTGTCAAACGAATTTCCCGCCAAACAAGTTTCCCGCTATTGTCGTCCAAGCGAGTTTCCAGTTTCAAATTGTTAATGCAAATCACTAATAATTATTCATCTTCACGGTGTGCGATTTAATTATTAATCACTTGATACCACCTGTTATTTCTTCCTGTGTCATTGTGCATGTGTATGTATTATATTAGAAATAATTTATTTCTATAACAATGTATATTTATCAATTTATAAACTTCAATAAGTTTCATATTTTTAATATTATAAAACGTACTTTTTAAAACTAAAGAAACATACAACTGTTGAAATTACGTATAACAGCTGTTGAAACAAAACATTCTTTGTACATGTAACGTGCTTACCAAGGGTCGGATTAGGAAACCAAAATAAAGCCAGCACGCGATTATTTCATTTTCGGTTTTCAAAACAAATATGATCTGAAACATGACTAAACGTTTTTGTGAATTTAAACTGGTTGTGAGATATCAATTAGGTCGCATTGTTCCACTTTGATTTCTTTTCTAGAAACACTAGGACTCGTACCTGGGCTTGGGACAAAAGCGGGGTTAATAAATACTTTATTTCGATTAACAGTGCCTTTGGGTGAGTCCAGTGAACCCAATGGAGGAGTCCCCGTTTTTCTCGACGACGGACTCTTTGGTGAAGGCGTTCTCATATCGCTAAAGCCAAGCTCGTCTTTGGGACTAGGGGATGACTTACTGTTCCGCCTCAATCGATTCGAAGCTTTAAACGAAAGTCTTCGAAGCAGGCCTCTGGAACCTCGTCGTTCTGTTGTTGTTGTTGTTGCTGCTGTAGGATTCTCAGCCGTTGGTTCAGGGGTTTCCGAGGTTTCCGATGTTAACGAAGCGAAAGCTCCATCAGACATAGCACCACTGGAATCCAGACCAGATTCGGACTCATACAGACTCTCCGCATCTGAACTGATTTGGGATTCCGTTGACACCGTCCTTCTGTGCACGCCATTTCGCTCCGAATTCAACGAGGAATTCAACTCAATAACTTTGTCCTTATACTTTGCTGAAGCTAACATAATATGGGAAATCCATTGTTGTCTGTGAAATGCCGACGAGCATTTCAAACGGAATGATTTGTTCGCTCCAGCTAACAACTTGAAACGGAAATGATAATTTCTTCGTTGTAGAAGCTCACAGCGTGTTTCGGACGATAATTCTATTGTCTTAATAGCGACTTCTCCACTCTCTTCTGAACATTCGTCTGAGTAAAATAAGATTTGCTGTTCACGAATAACAACCCAGTATTCAATCCAATTATTCTTGCCTTCATCCATTTTAAGATACCCAGAATAACAGTTGTCATACGATGGCGAATGACCCAATAACGATTCGTGCATTTTCGAAGCGTTAACGAACAATTAATGACAGTATTTTACCTCCAAACCGAGTGTCAATTTAGCACGACATTAGCTAGTGTTTTCAATTCGTTCATGCCAATTAGTGGTTTCATTTCAGCGGCTCTATGCCATGTCGGAGTTCTTTCAAAACACGAGTATTGACCAATGAGACTGAGATGTGGTAGAGTGTGGCAAGTTGTGCTCCAGTAGCCAGGGAAACCCAGAAGAGCGGTTCTTTCGGCGCTCGTTTTCTTTCATCGTTTCCTCATGTTGTAAACAATAATTCATTGCTTATTGACATTATAAGTCGATTTAGTCTTAAAATAAGGGTTTGTGTTCGGACTGATTAGAATAATACAATAAATATTGCATTGTAAAGTAACATAATTACTTACAACACGAAAATGGGCTGTTTCATTTGAATTCATTGAATTAATTCTGGAACAGAAATCGCATTGTGTACTAGGCGACATTTGTCGACCGACTCGACATTTTTCTTTTGTCTTGGCTAATTAGTTCCACTCGAGAGCTTACGAGTCAAAAGGAAATGTCGCTTCGCGCGACATTTTTTGCCTAGTGGAAAACCGCCTTTATAGAAATAGTTTACAATTCATTCCTGTCCAGCGTCAACCAGAATAAAATACCAGCCGATTCGGACAGGAAAGAGCAAATAAAGGACTAAGTAATTAATAATCAAGCGGATTTTGTTTTGTATACAACCGGTAACAAAGTCGGGGGGAAATCCTGTTAATTGCAACTTTTTGTAAATACATTTGAGAAAGAGATTTTAGTTTAGCGTAAATGTTACCGAAATTAATAAACCATTTCATTGGCGAATGTTAAAATAATTTCGGCCTTTCATACCATATTGCAAACTGACAAATATTTGTTTTAACATCAGGGAATTGGAAAAAAATTAGCATTTTTTTTGCCATATAGTTATGAATTTGACTATATTTAATGTGAATAAATGTCCAAATGTTTGAGCAAATAATTCAAAATTATGTTTATATAAAAAGAAATATTGTTTTGTTTGTAACGAACAAATATAAAAATAAAATTAGTTTACTTAATTTAAAATAATACAGTATTTACTCAAAGCGAAGTAATCCTTATAAGAAATATTCTTCTGTGTAACGAAATAATTTCTATAAAGTGTAAATGATCTTCGAGTTCCCAAGCGGGACTCGAACACACAACCTTCTGATCGCTGGCGAGATGCTGGGATTAAGCCACTTAGATTGAATATGTGTACAATCCACAACCTTCTGATGACCAGTGAGACGCTCTAACCATTGAGCTACTGGAACTCAGATGATTTGAACGTAGGTTGAATATGTGTACAACCCACAACCTTCTGATCACCAGTGAGACGCTCTAACCATTGAGCTACTGGGACTCAGATGATTTGAACGTAGGTTGAATATGTGTACAACCCACAACCTTCTGATCACCAGTGAGACGCTCTAACCATTGAGCTACTGGGACTCAGATGATTTGAACGTAGGTTGAATATGTGTACAACCCACAACCTTCTGATCACCAGTGAGACGCTCTAACCATTGAGCTACTGGAACTCAGATGATTTGACGTAGATTGAATATGTGTACAACCCGCAACCTTCTGATCACCAGTGAGATGCTCTAACCATTGAGCTACTGGAACTCAGATGATTTGAACGTAGGTTGAATATGTGTACAACCCGCAACCTTCTGATCACCAGTGAGATGCTCTAACCATTGAGCTACTGGGACTCAGATGATTTGAACGTAGGTTGAATATGTGTAGAACCCACAACCTTCTGGTCGCCAGTGAGATGCTCTAACCATTGAGCTACTGGGACTCAGATGATTTGAACGTAGGTTGAATATGTGTACAACCCACAACCTTCTGGTCACCAGTGAGATGCTCTAACCATTGAGCTACTGGGACTCAGATGATTTGAACGTAGGTTGAATATATGTGTACAACCCACAACCTTCTGGTCACCAGTGAGACGCTCTAACCATTGAGCTACTGAGACTCAGACGATTTGAACGTAAGTTGAATATATGTGTACAACCCACAACCTTCTGATCACCAGTGAGATGCTCTAACCATTAAGCTACTGGGACTCAGATGATTTGAACGTAGGTTGAATATGTGTACAACCCGCAACCTTCTGATCACCAGTGAGATGCTCTAACCATTGAGTTACTGGGACTCAGATGATTTGAACGTAGGTTGAATATGTGTACAACCCACAACTTTCTGATGACCAGTGAGACGCTCTAACCATTGAGCTACTGGAACTCAGATGATTTGAACGTAGGTTGAATATGTGTACAACCCACAACCTTCTGATCACCAGTGAGACGCTCTAACCATTGAGCTACTGGAACTCAGATGATTTGACGTAGATTGAATATGTGTACAACCCGCAACCTTCTGATCACCAGTGAGATGCTCTAACCATTGAGCTACTGGGACTCAGATGATTTGAACGTAGGTTGAATATGTGTAGAACCCACAACCTTCTGGTCGCCAGTGAGATGCTCTAACCATTGAGCTACTGGGACTCAGATGATTTGAACGTAGGTTGAATATGTGTACAACCCACAACCTTCTGGTCACCAGTGAGATGCTCTAACCATTGAGCTACTGGGACTCAGATGATTTGAACGTAGGTTGAATATATGTGTACAACCCACAACCTTCTGGTCACCAGTGAGACGCTCTAACCATTGAGCTACTGAGACTCAGACGATTTGAACGTAAGTTGAATATATGTGTACAACCCACAACCTTCTGATCACCAGTGAGATGCTCTAACCATTAAGCTACTGGGACTCAGATGATTTGAACGTAGGTTGAATATGTGTACAACCCGCAACCTTCTGATCACCAGTGAGATGCTCTAACCATTGAGTTACTGGGACTCAGATGATTTGAACGTAGGTTGAATATGTGTACAACCCACAACTTTCTGATGACCAGTGAGACGCTCTAACCATTGAGCTACTGGGACCCAGATGATTTGAACGTAGGTTGAATGTGTGTACAACCCACAACCTTCTGGTCACCAGTGAGATGCTCTAACCATTGAGCTACTGGAACTCAGATGATTTGAACGTAGGTTGAATATGTGTACAACCCACAACTTTCTGATGACCAGTGAGACGCTCTAACCATTGAGCTACTGGAACTCAGATGATTTCAACGTCACAACTTTCTGATGACCAGTGAGATGCTCTAACCATTGAGCTACTGGAACTCAGATGATTTGAACGTAGGTTGAATATGTGTACAATCCACAACCTTCTGATCACCAATGAGACGCTCTAACCATTGATGTTATGACATTATAAAGATAGTTTTCATCTGACGTCACGGCGGCCATATTGGTTTCACAGAAACAATGAAATGGCGGTTATTGGTGCACAATCTTTATCCTATGGACGATGCCGGCACAATTTGAAAACGGAACAAAATCATGCCGTTTAGGCCTTGCGTTTACACGATACCGGCACAAAAATGACATGAAAACGGCACAAAATGAAGACGGGTTCCTTGACGGCATGAAATGAAAACGGAACACTAACCGCGGTATCGTGTGAACGCCCGTGCCGTCCGTAACAATCACGATATATACGACCACAGTATTCGGGTCAGCAGTATTCACAACGTCTTCTCAATTCTCATTGGAAGAGAATAGTCACATGCTAATCCGTCATTATATTATACCGGCACCGTGTAAACGCAAGACTTTTTGGCCTGTATTTACATAGGCATGATTTTGTTCCGTTTTCAAATTGTACCGGCATCGTGTAAACGGGGTCTAATTCAAACATTTCATATTGTTTTACCACCCAACGGGGCCAACGATCACGTGAGTGAAAACGATCCATTGTGCAAGTATGATGATATATTGATATATGTTAATGTCGTAATGTATGTCTCTTCCCTTGATCTGACGAAATAATTTGTTTTAAATAAAGTAATTAAGAAGCGTAAAAAAATTGTTCTCAAACATAAACAGCAGATTATAGTGTGTGGTTATTAAACCTTCCTCACTAATAAAACTTTCTTGGGTAGTGCCTGCACGTCTGAATAATTCATAAGAACACAGGTTAGTACAGTTTCTTATATTTTGAAATGAAATCATTAGTGTCTATGAAACAAAAACAAGTTTGTCTTATTTGAAAGAACACTTAAAATGATAGGGTAACATCTTTTGCAGTTTTTCATTTCCTTGCTTCGTTCTTGAGATATTTCAATTTGTTTGATATGCAAATTAAACATTTTGACATCACATGTGCATAACGAGTTATCAGAGGTTATATATCTTTACTATTGTCAAACCAAATTAATTCGATTTTCAAGCAATTGTGTTTATAATAGCAAAGATATAGTGTGTATAAAAAAACCCTGAACCCTTAGAAAACAACCTATTGTAGTAGTTTGAAAGCCCTAAGCACTTCGCTGAACCCACGGATCGTAAAACACACGGTCTTATACACCTGGGAAATTAAGATAACTTGAAGTGTATGCATGGTGAAAGTATTTAAAAGCTTTTTCTCTTCCTGTTTAACTTATGTGCTGATTAATTTATAACGCAGCGCTTTTAGGGCTTTCAAACTACTACAATAGGTTGTTTTCTAAGGGTTCAGGTTTTTTTATACACACTGTATAACCTTCTCTGATAACTCATTGTGCACATGTGACGTCAAAATGTTTAATTTACATATCAAACAAACTGAAATATCTCAAAAACGAAGCAAGGAAACGAAAAACTGCAAAATATGTTACTTTATCATTTTAAGTGTTCTTTCAAGTAAGACAAACTTAATATTTGATAATACAAGTTTCAAAAGTACAAACACAACTAACCTTATCTAATTCAAATCATTTCATCCAGTAAATGTTTTAAGTGAACAACTTTCGCGCGCGATTGTCGCCAGCTGTACTTTCAACGCTCGATACGACTCGGCCCAAAACGTGTACTTTTCAGGGTTCTCCACCATCATATTCAACTCTTCTTGATCAATATTATCACCAATACCAATCGATAAAACCTTGACGCCATTCACCAAGAGCCGCGCGGCTGCTTCGTCCAATCGTATTCCATCGGGAGCCGGCGTTTGACGACCATCTGTTATCACTATGGCAACTTTAGCGACCGTTGAAGATGACCGCATTCCACCACTCGACGAGAAGAGCGAGGTGCCAGCCATTTTTAACGCCAGGTCAATGCGCGTTTTCCCTTTAAGATGCGGCAATGCGTCAAGGTCGGTGCGCAAACTTCTCTGTGAGTTGATTTCTCCAAATCTCTTCATAATTTGCGCCTGATCACTGTATATCATTAAGGCTACGTGCGTCTTTTGGGGAGAAATTGTAAAGGTTTGAGCAACTTTGACAATGAAGTCTTTTGCCTCAGCGAATGCTTCCCCCTCAATACTTCCAGAGGAATCGAGAATAAAAGCAAGATCTACTTTAGCTTCGCATTTACCAGGTCCTAGAGTGAGAAAAATAATGTTTAAAGTGCCTGTCTCACCTGTGGGGATTTTACATATTCGTAATCTTTCGGTTCTCCTTACCTTGTGAGTCAGAGCCCCTTTCCGACCTATGCAAGCTTAGCTTCGGGGGAAAGTGGGCTCTGCCAACAAACTCGATCTTCGCCCCCAAGTTTGGGGCGAGTCAGTCAGGTTTTAAACTGGTCAAACAAGTTCTAGTTTATGAACACGCGTAAGCAGGAAAATAGGAAGTGACGCGTTAGAGCCTGGGCTCCAAATAGTATCTTGGCAACCGTTCACGCATGCTCAAAAAGAAATATCGAGTTTGTTGTCAGAGCCCACTTTTCCCCGAAGCTTGCGTAGGTCGAAAAGGGGCTCTGACTCGCCGGTTCTCCTGAGCAAAATTGCAATATATCTTATCAACCGAAAATTTCATCTTCATGGAGTTTTTCGCTGTCAAAGTAACCGGATGTGATGTCACAAGAGGCATTCCAAACCAGTTTCCTTTATAATATAAATAAGTAATACGTAAAAATATTTCTTTGCTAAGCTTTATATTACTTTATCGCCATGAAAATGTTCAAAGAATTAATTTCAGTTTTCCTTTGTTACTTGCCACAAAAATGCCTCTTGTGACATCACATCCGGTAACTTTGACAGCGAAAAACTCCATGAAGATGAAATTTTCGGCTGACAAGATATATTGCAATTTTGCTCAGGAGAACCCAAAAATTACAAATATGTAAAATCCCCACAGGTGATAGGCACTTCAATACAGCATACTTTGACGCCACTCTGGCTTAATTCATTCCTAAAGGGTTAAAAACTTAAACAAGTAGAGTGCTGTGTAGGCAGTGTTTTAGATAGAGCAAAGTGAAAAGGGCATAAACTGGCGAGAATAGACTTGCTCCAAGTCCGCCTCTTAGCGCTAGTTTTTGCGGACGAGCGGAAAGGCGGGAGGAAAGAGGCGGACTTGTTTCGCTTGCAGGTTTTTGAATCTAATTAAATATTCTGGCGGGAAATCGCCGAAATGTACACCGCCCTGTTTTGACGTGTTTCGGGTTGTCGTACATGCAACGGAAAGTGGTTCTACCCTTGCTAAAACGTTTTCAAGAGTCTCTTTAACTCCAACTTCCAAAGATAGCACTTGCATAGCAATTTAGCCAATCTCGTTCCCAGAGCCCACGTTCCACACCCGGGAAACGAGAGACTCTGGGATAATCCGTTCACGCCATCACAAGATTCTTGTTATCCAGAAGAAAAGTAATCATGTTCATCAGCCAATGAAATATCGGTGTGAAACGGATTATCCCAGAGTCTCTCGTTTCCCAGGTGGGGAACGTGGGTTCTGGGAACGAGATTGCAATTTAGCCCGAATATAATTGCTTCCCGAATTACGTCACGGGTCGAAAAATTCACCGGTGAATTTTGGAGCGCTGCAGGTGGGAAAAGTCCTTTTCAACGAGGAACCGAAAGGTCAAAAATGTTTGAAAAGGACTTTGAGAAAGTCTACTGAGAATAGTATTGGTAAGGAAATACGGACGTTTCGAGCGTGGTCCTTAATCAGGGTAGTGTGGGGTGTTCATGGCACAGTGGTTAGCGCACGTGCCTTTCACCTCTGCGAGCAGGGGTCGATTTCTGCTCTCAGCAGTTATCTGATTGAAAATTTCACCTTGGCCGTATGTGAGAAGAGTGCTTCCAGTTGGACTCTACCAAATACCACAGTTTCCCCCGGGCACTCTGGTTTCCTCCTGTAGTAACACTGGATCAATGAGGGATGGTCCTTACTGGACCTCTGGGGAGAACAGTTTAGATATGACTGATAGGGTTATCCAGTAGAAATAAAGTTAGTTTAGTTTATGGTCCTTACTGGACCTCTAGGGAAAACAGTTTAGATATGACTGATAGGGTTATCCAGTATAAATAAAGTTAGTTTAGTTTACTCTGGTTTCCTTCTGTAGTAACACTGAACCAATAAGGGATGGTCCTTACTGGACCTCTAAGGAGAACAGTTTAGATATGACTGATAGAGTTATCCATCCAATAGAAATAAAGTTAGTTTGGCTTACTCTGGTTTCCTCCTACAGGTAGTAACACTAGATCAATGAGGGATGGTCCTTACTGGACCTCTAGGAGAACAGTTTAGAATGACTGATAAGGTTATCCAGTAGAAATAAAGTTAGTTTAGATTACTCTGGTTTCCTCCTGTAGTAACACTAGGTCAATGAGGGATGGTCCTTACTGGACCTCTAGAGAGAACAGTTTAGATATGACTGATAGGGTTATCCAGTAGAAATAAAGTTAGTTTAGCTTACTCTGGTTTCCTCCTTACTGGACCTCTAGGGAGAACAGTTTACATATGACTGATAAGGTTATCCAAAAAACAATGACGGAATCACGCTATTGATTTATAACCTTTTCACGTAAACTGACATATAGGTTAACTTTATATCTCTTTTCTGTCTAACGCCAGAAGGTTTAACTCGTCAAGGGGAACACGTCTCGACAAGCCATGCGTCAGGGTTTAAAGCACATTCTTACCAACATTTTTACACGTCTCGTTCGTCAGGGGGACCAACTGATTCTTGAGCTCGGTAAATGACTTGGCTAGAAAGAGATCGACAGAAGATTGTACCAGTGATATGACATCATTGGTGTTCACACCTGGACCAATGCCAACGACAAGTACGATGGTGTTGCGACCATGTAGTTGATCCGTGAGTTGTTTGAGTAGAGCAAATTCACGACTGTTGCTCTCTGGTCCAGCGGTAAGAAGAAGAACCACTTTTGGAACCTATAACAATAAAGATAAAGGTTATGGTAGTCTCACTCCTCACAACGCCTGATTCACAGGAAGCTAAGGTTATAGTGCCTTTTATAAAATACAGTGTCTCTACGCAAGCTCTACTAATTGTCTGGGCCTCTTCTTTATATAATGAATGACATCATGTAATGTGACGTCACGCATGCAACGTCATGTGATGTCATGTATCTGACGTCGTGTGGTGTCATGTATGTGACGTTATGTGATGTGATATATGCAACGTCGTGTGATGTGATACATGCAATGTGATGTGATGTGATGTATGCAACGTCATGTGATGTGATGTATGCAACGTCATGTGATGTGATGTGATGTATGCAACGTCATGTATGTGATGTATGCAACGTCGTGTGATGTCATGTACGTTGCATATATCACATCACTAACGTCACATCGTGTGATGTTATACATGCAATGTGATGTGATGTATGCAACGGCATGTGATGTGATGTATGCAACGTCATGTGATGTGATGTATGCAACGTCATGTGATGTCATGTATTCAACGTCATGTATGTGATGTGATGTATGACGTCGTGTGATGTCATGTATGTGACGTCGTATGATGTCATGTATGTGACGTCGTGTGATGTCATGTATGTGACGTCGTGTGATGTGATGTGATGTGATGTATGTGACGTCGTGTGATGTGATGTGATGTGATGTGATGTGATGTGATGTATGTGACGTCGTGTGATGTGATGTATGTGACGTCGTGTGATGTGATGTGATGTGATGTGATGTGATGTATGTGACGTCGTGTGATGTGATGTATGTGACGTCGTGTGATGTGATGTGATGTGATGTATGTGACGTCGTGTGATGTGATGTGATGTGATGTATGTGACGTCGTGTGATGTGATGTGATGTGATGTGATGTGATGTGATGTGATGTGATGTGATGTATGTGACGTCGTGTGATGTGATGTGATGTATGTGACGTCGTGTGATGTGATGTGATGTGATGTGATGTGATGTATGTGACGTCGTGTGATGTGATGTGATGTGATGTATGTGACGTCGTGTGATGTGATGTGATGTGATGTATGTGACATCGTGTGATGTGATGTGATGTGATGTATGTGACGTCGTGTGATGTCATGTATGTGACGTCGTGTGATGTGATGTGATGTGATGTATGTGACATCGTGTGATGTGATGTGATGTATGTGACATCGTGTGATGTGATGTGATGTATGTGACGTCGTGTGATGTCATGTATGTGACGTCGTGTGATGTGATGTGATGTGATGTGATGTATGTGACGTCGTGTGATGTGATGTGATGTGATGTGATGTATGTGACATCGTGTGATGTGATGTGATGTGATGTATGTGACGTCGTGTGATGTGATGTGATGTATGTGACGTCGTGTGATGTGATGTGATGTGATGTATGTGACATCGTGATGTGATGTGATGTGATGTATGTGACGTCGTGTGATGTGATGTGATGTGATGTATGTGACGTCGTGTGATGTGATGTCATGTATGTGACGTCGTGTGATGTGATGTGATGTGATGTGATGTGATGTGATGTATGTGACGTCGTGTGATGTGATGTCACGTGATGTGTGTGACGTAATGGATGTGATGTGTGTAATGTGATGTAATGTATATGACGCAACATCATGTAACGTCATGCGGTGTGATGTCATGTGACGTCTTGTGATGTGATGTGACGTCATGTCATGTCATGTCATAAGGTGACGTGCGAAGTCGTATAAAAATCATTTTTCATTTGAAGTGTTTCAAATACAAAAAAAAACAGAATGAATTTTTGTTGCAAAGACTCGCCCTGGGGTATGCACCGATTTATAAGTTTGCAATGGTTGTTTCACTCAAAGACAAAATAAATTATAAATTAAAAACAAATATTAAAACCTTTCGTCTTGCTCCGCTGCTGTAGTCTGTAAGAACATCTTCGGCTAGACCCAGAGCTTTGTAGGTTCGTCTGGTTCCACCAACTCGGGTGAGTCTTTCAACGGCATCAATGAAGCCACGATAAGTCTTATGAGCGTCCATTCTGATAGAAAGCACAGCGCGATCACCGTAATTGATGACGGCACCTCGGCTGCCATATTGAAAGATTCTGAAAAGCTTAGCCATAGTTTTGACGAATGATTTTGTCTTTTCAAAGTCGACATCTCTCACGCTTGTTGAAGAATCTAACACAAACGCGATATCGGCTGGGTAATAGCATTTTGAGTAAACTAAAGAAAAGAATTTATAATAAAACATGTTAAAACTAGAACGCGCTGTTTGGTCAAAGCTCGTAACCTTCTAATGACCAGTTAGACGCTCTAACCATTGAGCCGTAACCTTCTAATGACCAGTTAGACGCTCTAACCATTGAGCCGTAACCTTCTAATGACCAGTTAGACGCTCTAACCATTGAGCCGTAACCTTCTAATGACCAGTTAGACGCTCTAACCATTGAGCCGTAACCTTCTAATGACCAGTTAGACGCTCTAACCATTGAGCCGTAACCTTCTAATGACCAGTTAGACGCTCTAACCATTGAGCCGTAACCTTCTAATGACCAGTTAGACGCTCTAACCATTGAGCCGTAACCTTCTAATGACCAGTTAGACGCTCTAACCATTGAGCCGTAACCTTCTAATGACCAGTTAGACGCTCTAACCATTGAGCCGTAACCTTCTAATGACCAGTTAGACGCTCTAACCATTGAGCCGTAACCTTCTAATGACCAGTTAGACGCTCTAACCATTGAGCCGTAACCTTCTAATGACCAGTTAGACGCTCTAACCATTGAGCCGTAACCTTCTAATGACCAGTTAGACGCTCTAACCATTGAGCCGTAACCTTCTAATGACCAGTTAGACGCTCTAACCATTGAGCCGTAACCTTCTAATGACCAGTTAGACGCTCTAACCATTGAGCCGTAACCTTCTAATGACCAGTTAGACGCTCTAACCATTGAGCCGTAACCTTCTAATGACCAGTTAGACGCTCTAACCGTTGAGCCGTAACCTTCTAATGATCAGTTAGACGCTCTAACCATTGAGCCGTAACCTTCTAATGACCAGTTAGACGCTCTAACCATTGAGCCGTAACCTTCTAATGACCAGTTAGACGCTCTAACCATTGAGCCGTAACCTTCTAATGACCAGTTAGACGCTCTAACCATTGAGCCGTAACCTTCTAATGACCAGTTAGACGCTCTAACCATTGAGCCGTAACCTTCTAATGATCAGTTAGACGCTCTAACCATTGAGCCGTAACCTTCTAATGACCAGTTAGACGCTCTAACCATTGAGCCGTAACCTTCTAATGACCAGTTAGACGCTCTAACCATTGAGCCGTAACCTTCTAATGATCAGTTAGACGCTCTAACCATTGAGCCGTAACCTTCTAATGACCAGTTAGACGCTCTAACCATTGAGCCGTAACCTTCTAATGACCAGTTAGACGCTCTAACCATTGAGCCGTAACCTTCTAATGACCAGTTAGACGCTCTAACCATTGAGCCGTAACCTTCTAATGATCAGTTAGACGCTCTAACCATTGAGCCGTAACCTTCTAATGACCAGTTAGACGCTCTAACCATTGAGCCGTAACCTTCTAATGACCAGTTAGACGCTCTAACCATTGAGCCGTAACCTTCTAATGACCAGTTAGACGCTCTAACCATTGAGCTATAGGCGAATTTCAGGGTATTGGGCACGCATCATTTTGCAAAGGAATTGGCGGGCTCCCCACAAAGTAAGCAATGGCAAACAGACTTGCTAGCGAGCCAACAACAGCAAATAACAGTGTTAAAGAGCATATGACTCAAAAATTAAGTTTGTCTTCTTGAAAAGAACATTTAAAATAATAAAATAACATCTTTTGTAGTTTTTGGTTTCCTTGCTTCTTTTTTGAGATATTCCAGTTTGTTTGATATGCAAATGACACAACTTTTTACGTCACACGTGCATAATGAGTTACCAAGAGAAAGTTACATATCTTTGCTATTGTGAAACGAAATCACTTGGGATTCTACATGTTTGGTGTTGTGGGTAGAAACACGCACAAGCTTCCTTTGAGTTAAGCTCATGTTTTCATAATAGCAAAGATATGTAACCTTTTCTGATAACTCATTATGCACATGTGACGTAAAAAGTTGTCATTTGCATATCAAAGAAACTGGAATATCTCAAAAACGAAGCAAGAAAACCAAAAACTGCAAAATATGTTACTTTATCGTTTTAAATGTTCTTTTCAATAAGACAAACTTAATTTTCGAGTCATAGGCCCTTTAAACATCCAGAAACTCCATCTATACTTTGTTGATTTTAAACAGTATATTTACTTTGAGTGAAGCTTGCTAGTTGTTTTGAAAAACGATGGGCGGGCAACACCCCGAAACTCGCATATCGAGGCTCAGATGGAGAGCTAAGGTTGTAAATTCGTAGTTATATGTGCTCCTAAGTGGTAGCGTTTGCATATGAGATGTTGTTAAAATGATATATACATGTAGTGCATGTGGTACCATAGTCATTCAAAATATGGTCTGGAGACTCAGCTAAAGTCTTTGTTCTATCTTTTTGTTCGTCTTTATGCATTTTTGTGCACGGTGCACCATTATTGAACCCATTGTATTTTAGTATAATGAACGAATTATCCAATAGCAACGTTTCAGTTCAATTACTCAACCGTGCTATTTAAATATTAATAAACCTTAAATAAAGGATGTGCACGGTGTAAGGTACGGTTCAACATAGAATCACAGCTCATTATAGGCGCTTTGAAGTTTCCGAGTTTCCAGACCATATCTCTATTGACTTACCTGCGAGTCAGAGCCCCTTTCCGACCTACGCAGGCTTCGGGGGAAAGTGGGCTCTGCCAACAAACTCGATATTTCTTTTTGAGCATGCGTGAACGGTTGCCAAGATACTATTTTGGGTCCAGGCTCTATCGCGTCACTTCCTATTTTCCTGCTTACGCGTGTTCGTAAACTAGAACTTGTTTGACCAGTTTAAAACCTGACTGACTCGCCCCAAACTTGGGGCGAAGATCGAGTTTGTTGGCAGAGCCCACTTTCCCCCGAAGCTTGCGTAGGTCGGAAAGGGACTCTGACTCGCAGGGTACTATTGACTATGGTGGTACATTTGCGAGCTTGGCGAGATGTTTGTAGGCGTGGACGTTGGGGAATTTTTCCCTTAAGTTTGGACAGTTCGGTGACATCCGTAATATAATGTTTTAATGCAGCAGTTGATACTTACTAATTTCCTCACACGTCTGTTGTGTTATATTCTGAATTTTTTTAATCAATTCATCAAAGTTAGCTACGGTAATAAGATCCTCGTCAAATTCAACCATAGCTCGCAATTCAACCCTATTCACCTTCCTACCAATCCCAACAGAGAACGTCTTTATCCCAGCATCCTTCAGCGGCTGAGCAGCGCCTCCTACTGACACATTAACTCCGTCGACTTCGACTGGATTCTGTATTCCGTCCGTTAAAATAAACGCCAGTTTCTTTACACGAGGTCTTGCACCACCGTAGATTGGGGAAAACAATTCTGTTTGGTATTTAAGAAATGGAAAATACAGTTTAACTGCAGAATATGCGTTGTTTGGGGTAGGTGCCGTTGGTGACCAGGCTAGTCAGCAATCTAGCCTTGTTAGCAGGCGAAGTAACTCTGTAACTGTAAGCAATTGGGCCATGAGCAAATAGCCAGCAAACGAAGCAATAGCAAGTAGGGTAATCAGAGAAGCGATAGGCGTTTGCCATGACAACTCTGCCAAGGCAGACCACCGGCACCAGTCACACTGACAAGTCAGTGGAATAACATATACGATCTATAGGGTTCTATACTTCGTATCTAACACGGGTGGGGAAAGGGCGAAGGGGGAGCACAAGCTGAGCAAAGACGCTACTTGCAGCAAAGCAACAGACGCTCAATGAATCTCGAATGCGCGGGAAACCCCTTAACGTGACTCCCCTAATAAAGGGAACCGCAGGCCAACTACATCAGCAGTTAACTTCACTTAAATATATTATACTATATTTAACCACATTAAAGTTTTTCCGTTGTTTTTGCTGTACACGCTGTCGTAGACGTGAAGTAATACGAGCAACAAATTGCTGCAACATTGCTGCGTTGCAAGTTGAATAGCGTTGTTGCACGTATTACCACCCACCTTAAACATTGTCACGCGTAGTCGGTTTGGGTTCTTGGGAAGACTGGGGAGAGGCTGGAAACGAGAAGGCCAAGCAACATTCGCCAAGGTCGGCGTTAGATCATATTGAGTTAACGTACAGTGACGTCACAACTTTGCTATACCTGAAGTTTTGAGATACCCGGGTAGTGATGTAATTGCGGGAAAAATCGGAAAATTGCGATAAATAATTCATATTAAGTATGTATTTATAATAGATGCAAATGACCTTATGGCAGCACGCAAAACTCGTGGCGAGACGGTGATTAGGTCAATGCAAAATGTGCACAACTTTCTACTGCTATTTATAAAAAAGGGATGTCAGGTAAAACACTTGCATTAAGTCACGATTCATATAAAAAACAATAATCAATATCTCGATTCTCTCTCATCTGGAGTCCGTCTGCGCCGTTCGCGAGGATGGCTGAGAACTCAATGTTTTATCTTGTCGTCATTACTCGATTTGTTTGTTAGTTTTTGCATCAAACAGTGGAAGTCGTCAAAGAAGACACGCGGACGTTTATCTTGAAACTATACTGCCCTTCGCTTTTAATACACGCACGCCAATCCATTTTTAAAGTTCCAAGTTGTGACGTCACTGTACGTTAATTCAACATGATCTAACGCCGACCTTCGCAAAAAGGTCCTGCCCAGAATCGTTCTGGCCCTTCGAGTGTTCCTGGGATCTAGCGAAGCGACAGAAAATTATATAAAAAGTATAAGATCTGCGAAGATTTTACCAAAGATCTTGGCGATCGAAAGAAGGAAATTATGGAATATATTCCAGTTGGAGCTCGAAATGAAAATTTAATGTTCAACTTTTGGCGGTTGCAGAAGGAAAGCTAGTGATAAGAAAGCTAGGCCAGTGAACCTTCGTCGATCGGAGGTGAGTATTGACTACGGAGTAGGCTTGTATTATTTTATGCAGATGGAAATAGTAAGTGTCGGGAAACACTTAGGACGTCATAATATCACAATTCTTCCTCAATAAACTGAGTTGTAAAGTGAAAGTGTTTACGAATTTTGCTAGGCCTTCCCCAGCGGGCGGGTCTGTTCGGATCAGTTCCTTGGATCACTTCCGAAACGTGTCAACCGAGGAAGGCCTAGAAACTAGGCTAGGCCAAGAATGGATGAAGTAAAATTCCAAATAGTGTAATAAAAGTAGCGTGCTGCGTAGGCAGTGTAGAAACAACAATCAATGCATCTTGGAAAGAAGTCTGTCGTAAAAGAAATATCCCCCGATATGTCGAACGCAGCTATGTCTCCTCTAATACTGACCTACCTCAATTCTACCATCTCATCAAAACCCATAAGCTACAACAAGGCATCAAGATCAGACCCATAGTCTCCAACATCAATGGCCCAACCATGCGGCTCTCTTGGCTCTTATCCAACCTATTGAAACCTATGCTTAAAGAAGTCCCAGCTCACTTAGAAAATAGCATGGAACTGATCAATAATATTCAAGCCAGAGACCGTTCACATAACCAACGCTTCTCCTATCCATTCAGCCTCGACGTCGTTGCACTATATACATCTATTCCTGTCGCTGAAGCAATAGACAACATCGTAGACAGAATCCATACCTCCATTCACACACTAACCAAAGATGACTTCAAGGACCTACTATCCACCGTCCTCAGTAATACCTATTTCCAATTTCACACCGACATTTTTCTCCAAATCGACGGATTGCCCATGGGCTCCAGCTTATCTGGTATTTTAGCCATTCTGTTCATGGATAAATTGGAGCGTAACACTCTTTTGACATATCGCCTCATCGACCCCTATAAACGCTACGTTGATGATATATACGCCCAAACTACCAACGAGTCAGAAGCCGACAACTTCCACAGACATATGAATTCACGACATCCGCAACTCCAATTTGAAATAGAGAAACCATCAAGCACACCAGAAGGCTTATCCCTGTCACTACTCGACTTCACCGTCACCGTTACCGAAGATGGAAACACCAACTTTGAATTTTACAAGAAAAAGGCGAAGAAACCTCTCCTCATACACAACACATCAGCACTACCTAGACAAACTAAAACCAATACCATACGCAACGAGAGAAAACGAATTAACCAACGCTGCTCAACGCAAAGTTCCAGAGAGAAACATAATAGGGAGTTCAACGAGTTACTAAAAGTCAATGGATATCCACAACATATTATAGAAGAGACGCAGACACCCGCTCCTCGCCGCGCCTCACAGGACCATAACCCGAGCGATGACACAAATTGGCTATACTTTCGTATTCCCTATATATCCGACTCCGTCGACCACAAAATTAAAACTATGTTTAAAAAAGAAGGCCTTTCAGTGAGAACAACCCACAAATCTACTACGCTTCGACAAGCACTGAAACCTAGCAAGAGACTAGATGGTTGCAACCAACCAAGCTGCACCACTTCCAACGACCGCCTCTGCTTCATTAGAAATGTGGTATATGAGATCACGTGTAATAGATGCCACGAGAGTTATATTGGTAGCACCATCAGACACACGCATGATAGAATCAAAGAACATGTTACCAAACCTTCATCCTCAGTGTATAAACATTTGGCTAGTCACGATAACAATGAAAACGGGATAACCGTTTTGATCCTAACCAGAGACAGCGACCCTGTTAACCTACGCCTAAAGGAAGCCCTATACATCCGGAGAAAGAAACCCAAAATAAACAATAAGGACGAATGCAATGAACTTGTTGATTTATTATTTTAATTATTTTAATGTAGTTTAATTTTAATGTATTTTAATGTCTTCCATGTTCTCTCAACCTTTTATCCCTTTGTTCGCCTTATAATAGTCTTAGAAATATTTGCATTTTATACCTTGTGCTTACGTATTTTACATAATCTGTCACACCCACTGTATATAACTCGGTTTAGCTACTTCCTCGTTATCCTGATGATGTCGTAGCACGACGAAAGCTTGATCAATAAATATTTTATATATATTTTCACACAGTAGCTTCTGGCCTCATTTGACTTTAACCTATGAAATATAGTAAGGTTAGATATAGTGCCGAAACAGAGAACGTAGGAGTCTAACGTTTCGAGCGAAGGCCCTTTGTCAGAGAGAAACGTAAACACTCTTTACGTTTCTCTCTGCCGAAGGGCCTTCGCTCGAAGCGTTAGACTCCTACGTTCTCTGTTTCGGCAGTATATCTAACCTTACTATATTTCGAAGTAAAATTCCCCTCTTTGTTATTTTGGAACTCCTTGCCTGTATGAGCCACGCGTAGACCAAGATCTATTCTCGTAAACTTTTCCATATGTTCCAAGCCATACACAGCCTCTTGGAAGCTTGCAATGTCGTTGTGATCAGTAAACTTGATCTTCATTCTGGCCTCTGTGCTGTAAATCACTACCCCTGCGTGTGTTGTGTTGTGAGATACGTTCAAAGCTTTGGCAATAGAATATACAAAATATTTTGTCTTGTCGTAATCAGCGCTAGATATACTGCCAGACGAGTCAACAATGAAAGCAATGTCTACTGTACCAGGACATGGTAACACACCTGAAGAAAATCATCATTATTAATTATTATTTGGTGTCGTCAACATCATCATTAATCAGCAGCATCATCATTATCATTAATCACTATCATCAATCGTAATCATTAACAGTCAATTAATCAACATCATCATTAATAATTACCAACATCAACGATCATCATCAATGATCATCATCATCAATGATCATCATCAATGATGATGATGATGATGATCTTCAGTAATCATCATCAACATCAATCATCATCATCATCATCATCATCATCAAAGATCATTATCAACATCAATGATCATCATCATCATCAGTGATCATCATCAACATCAATGATCATCATCATCAACAACATTAACGATCATCATCAACAACATCAATGATCATCATCATCAACAACATTAACGATCATCAACAACATTATGATCGTCATCAGTGATCCTCATCAACAACATCAATGATCATCATCAGTGATCATCATCAGTGATCATCATCATCAACAACATTAATGATCATCATGATCATCATCATCATCAATGATCATCATCATCATCATCAATCATCATCATCATCATCATCAGTGATCATCATCAATCATGAGTGATCATCATCAATCATCATCATCAATGATCATTATCAACATCAATCATCATCAATGATCATCATCAATCATGAGTGATCATCATCAATGATCATCATCAATGATCATTATCAATGATCATCATCATCATCAATGATCAAACATCAATGATCATCAATGATCATCATCAATGATCATTATCAATATCAATAATCATCATCATCACCAATGATCATTATCAACATCAACATCAATGATCATCATCATCAGTGATCATCATCAATCATGACTGATCATCATCATCAATGATCATGATTATGATCATGATCATCATAATCATGATCATCATCACCATCATCAGTGATCATTATCAACATTAATGATGATCATCATCAACAACATCAATAATCATCATCAGTGATCATCAATAATCATTATCAATCATCAACGATCATCATCAACATCAATGATCATCTTCATCATCACCAATCATCATAATCATCATCAACATCAATATCATTATCAACATCAATGATCATCATCAATGATCATTATCAACATCAATGATCATCATCATCATCATCAGTGATCATCAACATTGATGATCATCATCATCATCATCATCAACATTAATGATCATCATCAACAACATCAATGGTCATCATCAGTGATCATCATCAGTGATCATCATCAACAACATTAATCATCATCATCATCATCATCAATGATCATCATCATCAGTGATCATCATCAATCATGAGTGATCATCATCAATCGTCATCATCATCATCATCAATGATCATTATCAACATTAATGATGATGATCATCATCATCAATGATCATTATCAATATCAACGATCATCATCATCAATGATCATTATCAACATCAATGATCATCATCATCAGTGATCATCATCAATCATGAGTGATCACCATCAATGATCATCATGATGATCATCGTGATCATCATAATCATGATCATCATCACCATCATCAGTAATCATTATCAACATTAATGATGATCATCATCAACAACACCAATAATCATCATCAGTGATCATCAATAATCATTATCAATCATCAACGATCATCATTATCAACATCAATGATCATCATCATCACCAATCATCATAATCATCATCATCAACATCAATAATCATTATCAATCATCAATCATCACGATCATCACCATCAAATAAATTCTCATCAAGCACTCACTTGGCACAGGGCAAAGTTTTTGCACCATATTCTCAGTGACATCAACCAGTCTATAAGGAGACGTCACCACAAATAAATCATCTCCAGAATTCACCAACGATTCCAAAAGAGCTCGATCATTTCTACCAGGTTGTCCAATAGCAGCCAGCAATAACTTCACTCCTTGCCTCTGCAAGCGACGAGCCTCACGTTTAATACGTTGACGCACCCCCGGAGACCAGGTCTGCCAACTGCCTGTGATGGCTAAAACCACGTGATGTACCCATGGACGGGACCCTTGACTGGGATAATTCCTGAGTGGTTTAAAGAACACATCTTGGGCACCCTGTAAAGCGAAATCAAGACGACTTTCCCTGCCTCCATCAAAAGATATCAGACGATCGATCGCACTCTTCAGCATCTTGCGTAATCTCGAGTAACGAAAATTGATAAGTTTTCCCCGGTTGATATCGTCACTGTAAGGCAGGAAGCCAATGTAAGGACCGGGTCCTCGGTCTCGCACATTAAAATACTCAGTGAAAATCTTTGAGTAGGTTATCAGTGCTGCAAAATTATCCTTTCCAAACGAAAGGGAAGAGTCCAAGAGAAGAACAATATCGAATGGTTCATTGCAATAAAAATCTAGAAAAAAATTGTTTCCCAGATGTACGTTAGTATGGTAAAAACCCACATAAAAGAACACCTATTTTTTCCAAGCCAGGCGGAAATGGTTCCCATATATAAGTAAGTTTTGTAGAAACACCACGTAAAATATTTCTTTGCTAAGCTTTCGGCCTGTTTAAAGTGCCTATGAAGCCAAAATTATTATTGTCTTAAATGAAAGAACTCTCAAAACGACAAAGTAACATCTTTTGCAGATCTTTGTTTCCGTGCCTCGTTGTTGAGATATTTCATTTTTTTTGATATGCAAATTAAACAGTTTGATGTCACACGTGTATAATGAGTTATCAGAGAAGCTTCGGTATCTTTGCTATTATCAAACGAAATCAATTAAAAATCTAATGCTGTACGCGAAATAGACGCACAGGATCGGCTTCGAAGTGGTTTCGTTTGATAATAGCAAAAATATAGAACTTTCTCCGATAACTCATTATACACGTGTGACGTCAAAGTGTTTAATTTGCATATCAAAGAAACTGAAATATCTCAACAACGAAGCACGGAAACGAAAATCTGCAAAAGATGTTACGTTGTAGTTTTAAGAGTTCTTTCATTTAAAACAATAATAATTTTCCCTTCATAGGCATTTTAAGAATTAATGGTTCCTATATGTTGGGTGTGTAGTGAGAAATCAGGCTGATAGGTTCTTAACAAGTTCTTATTTATAAGACAAAAACACTTGTCCCTGATATGGTGTATTTCCTTTTATATAATACCCTGGTTGCTATGCGTGTTTTCATTGGTTGTTGGCCATGATCTATTAGAGGACAGACACATGGATACGTCAGATCACGTCAGCTGACGTGCTTTTTTCTGTTTTTGCCCGCTTTTTTTCCGCCTCGCACCAAATATGGCCGATAGCTCGTTTTATAGTGATCAGTTCTCCAAACCTCCAAATTTTTGGCGGACAACCTCCAAAACATCTGGGTCAGGGTAGCTTTTTTCTTTCTTCATGCCCCAAAATCCGACAGGAATTTTGAATAAAACCTTTTAAATTTTTGTATTGTATAAAACAACGACCATGAATCTGACCATAGTTTATGTAATAGTTCAAATACGAGACGGAGAACCTTACTGGGATTTCAAAGTCCGAATGCTTTTTGAAAAGGCGAGCCAAAGGCGAGCCTTTTTAATGCACGAGGGCTTTGTAATCCCGGTAAAGTCCAACGTCGAGTATTTTAACTGACTTCTCAAACTCAAAACTCCGAAGATACCTCTGAAACGTAATATAATTTGCTTCATTTCAAAGTGCCAAGACTTTGAAAACCTATTTTGCATTATTTCAAAGTACTAGTACTAGTACTTTTCCTCCGATTTCAAAACACTGATTAAACATTAATTTCTTTTGTTTTTGGTCCATGAATTATTGAGTTTGAGAACTAGATTAAAAAGTTTGGAAGCGCGCCAAAAACCTCTTCGTTCTATGTTTTTCTTCACGTTTATGCAAATGTGCGCACTTTGTAGGCCAGAAGTTTATCAGTAGTTTTACCCTCGGTAAATAAAGTTATGTTATGTTATGTTCACATTTACTGAACACATTGTATTTTTCGTATAATAAAACAACGGGTTTGGCAATCGCTCAACCGTGCTGTAGAAATATTAATGAACGTAAAACAAAAGATTTGCACATGTTCAGAGGACCCTCAACATAATTCACAAATTATGATTTTACATTCTCTAACTCATAAATAATTCATGAATTATCGTAACCACATCACTTGCACGAGTTTTGATACCCAGTGAAAACCTGTAGGAAACTTCCTAGTGAACTGGATCACATTTCTTAATCTGCATATAGAAATCAATGAAGAAAACACCGCAAATCGCGATGCGAATACTCGTTTGAGAAGCAAGATCAAACACTCGTTTATCGTGTTTCATCAGGCGGGACTCCAAACACTCGAAAATAATAAAAACCTCGGGGCTACGCCCTCGGTTTTCATTTGTTTTCTCGTGTTTGGAACCCCTGATGAGACACTCCAACTCGTGTTTGATCCATTACCTGATAAAAAGGCTCTTCTCGAAACGTCAGTAATTCGTTATCAAAACTAATCTCAGCAGTTTAATATCTTTTCACTTTGCTCTATCTATAACACTGCTTACTCAACACTCTACTTTTTTACACTGTGACGTTCGCCATGTTTTCAGACAATTCAATTCTTGGGCCTATGATGTACGTGATTTTAACACTCAAGAATAATATTGAAATATATACGACGGTACCTTGTTGTGATTCTGAACTCCTTATTAAAGCTGTAAACACCAGCAAGACAACGACAGAACAGCTCGCCATAGCCAAACGACAACAAACAATGATTCACTCAAGCTAGAAAGAATTCAAAACAACACCAATAAGCCAAAGACTATTTAAAAACATCGAGTTGTATTTTTTTTTCAAAGTAATAAGATTAAAAACAGGAAATACGCAGTTCGTTTATTTTATGAGATAAAGACATACCTTTTGTGATTTGCGGAGTTCCGTATTTGTTGTCAAAACAAGAAGTGTCCAATTTGGCTGGTCCAAAGTTCTCCAGCCACGAGAGTTTTTGTTTAAAAACGTTCAAAGGTTGCTCTCCTACCAAAATACTTACAAAAGATGTCCAAGTTTTGCGTGATGATCCTTGGACAGATAGAGACATGAAGTGGATTGTGGGTGCGATGAGAAATATACAATATTCGAGATTGCGTGTGGTATATTTGAACATAATTCCAGTTAATCAGCTTTACAACCCCTGCACGCAATAATACATACATATTAAAGCGTTCACAGGAAGGGGAAATAAGCTAGGCACGGATAATATATTAAAGCCGCACATCATTAAACCAGTAGAGCGCTACGTGTAGGCAGTGTTTTGGATAGAGTGAAGGCTTACTAAAGTGAGAAAGACGATTTTATTCAGCACAGGGAGAGGTCTAGGTCTCGAAGTGTTAAAACCTATCTCTTTAAAACCTATCTCTTTAACACTTTGAAGCCTGACGACGAATCTTTAAGGTTTATTCTGGCTAAAGTCAGACGATTTTATTCAGCACAGAGAGAGGTCCATGTCTCAAAGTGTTAAAACCTATCTCTTTAAAACCTATCTCTTTAACACTTTGAAGCCTGAAGACGAGTCTTTAAGGTTTATTCTGGCTAACATCAGACGATTTTATTCAGCACAGGGAGAGGTCCATCTCTTTAACACTTTGAAGCCTGACGACGAATCTTTAAGGTTTATTCTGGCTAACGTCAGACGATTTTATTCAGCACAGGGAGAGGACCAGGCCTCAAAATGTTAATAACGAAATAGCCCTTGATCAGAGTAAAATGTGATGAAAGGCTCTGATGAAGTGCTCTGCTTGAAACGTCAGTATTTCGTTATCAAAACTATTCTCATCAGTTTACCATCTTTTCACTTTGCTCTATCTAAAACACTGCCTACACAGCACTCTACTTTTTACTCTGATGAAAGGCTCTGCTCGAAACGTCAGTATTTCGTTATCAAAACTAATCTCAGCAGTTTACCATCTTTTCACTTTGCTCTATCCAAGAACAGATGAACTGTTTATTTGTCCGTTCAGACGCTGTTCCGCAATAGCTGTTCGTAACCGCAGCTTATTTTTTGCCTACGAGATATAAACTGACCTCTGAACCGCAAGATTACACGGTACCGGATTACGCGTTCTCGAATTAGTACGGTTCCGCCTGTTTACACGGCGAAATAGGACGAATTCGAGACCGGTCTAGAATTCGTCCGGTATCGTATAAACGGGGTCTAAGGCCGCAGGATTTGTTTCCATTTTCACTTCTGAATTTGTTATACTGAATTTCTTAGCCTGATGTTATGAATTGACACAAGACGCCTGGGTCAATATTTATATATATATATATATATATATATATATATATATATATATATATATATATATATATATATATATGCCGTTTTTGCTTTACAAAATCACAAATCTCACAAGCTTGTTACAAGTTGTTGGATTTACAATCTGTTAAAGCGCCTATGAAACAAAAGTTTACTTCAGTTTAAGATTATATTTGGAAGAACACCTAAGATAATGAAAAATGGCTTTTACATGCCTTTCAAATCTTATCCGATTCTTGAGTTATTGGCTATGCAATTTGAGCAATGACGTCACACGTTGTACGTGGGAGAAAACGGAAAATCAGTCATATCTTTGGATTGGTTGGACTAAACTGAATCAAACGTTGGAAATTTTCCTTGGGGTATGATCTGATTACATCTGCGATGTGTGGTTTTCTGAAGTTAAACCAATCCAAAGATATGACTGATTTTCCGTTTTCTCTCACATACGCGTGACGTCATTGCTCAAATTGCAAAGCCAATAACTCAAGAATGGAATAAGACTTGAAAGGCATGTAAAAGCCATTTTTCATTATCTTAGGTGTTCTTCCAAATACAATCTTAAAAACTGAAGTGAAATTTCGTTCCATAGGCATTTTAACATACTTACACCAATGCTGATCATTAAACTAAACTAAAAAAATAATAATGTTGTTGCACGTATTACCACCCACCTTAAACATTGTCGTGCAACAATGATTTTGTTGCAAGCTGAATCAGCATGTTGCAGCAAGTAGAACTGGAGTCTACTTTTTTGTGGAGGACTGAGCACAGTCTAAGGTATAAATACCTTAATTAACCTTGCTCCGCTATCTGAGTTCTAGTGGCTCAATGGTTAGAGCGTCTGGCTAGCATTCAGAAGGTTGTGGGTTCGAGTCCCGCTTAGAGCTCAGAGTTTTTCTGAGTATTACCAACTAACACAGCTTGTACAGCAAACAACTGACAATTATTACTAACATCAAGCTGCAATTTCTGAAACTAACTAAATTTTTTCAACTTACAACAAAATCATTGTTGCGTGACAATGTTTAAGGTGGGTGGTAATACGTGCAACAAACGCTTTTCAACTTGCAACGCAACAAATTTGCGTTGAAAGTTGAAGAAAAATGTTGGCCGTGAAAAAATCCTATATGAAAACATTTTAGCATATACCTCGCAGGAATCTGGTTCCTCTGGGCAAAACAAAATGGCGGACAGCTTTGTTTACTGAAGCAGGAGATTTTGTTGATAAACAAGGCTGATGTGGTAGAATAACGAGAAAAGTCAAGAAAATTAAGTAGAACAGTGTCCACAGGTATGTTTCTTTACAATTTTCTAGCCATTAATATATTCAAAAGTTGTAAAAACTGTTTTGTCGACAAATATCGAGTACGCCAAGTGCAGTTAGTGCCCAAGTTGCTAGCGGCCGTGCCTTGTATAAAAATACCGAACAATATAAGAATGGTAAACTTGTTATTTCATTTATGAGGTATATGCTAAAACAATTATTCACCTCAGTGTCGGTGAATAATTGTTAACTATTTATATATGTCGAGAATCCAGCCGTAGAGTTCCCGGGGCACCGGGAACCCCATGGCTGAAATATGAGCCTATATATGTCTCGAGGTGAACCCCTTGCCTTATTTGGCTGGCAGCTCCTCGCTTTCTGTAGTCGGCTGTTCTATTACTGGCAAGTTTTCGACAAAGTTGAGGTACTCTTCAGCTTGCTTCCGAACCTCGAGAACTCGAGCCTGGAAAGATAGAAAAACATTTGTTGAGATGTTATAACAATAGAGTTGATGTTCGCGGGCATAAATATGTTTTAATATAAAATATATGTTTGAACTATTTTATACTTATTAAGAAATGAATATCACGCGAAGTGAAGTGAGGTGAAGTGAAGTGAAGTGAAGTGAAGTGAAGTGAAGTGAAGTGAAGTGAAGTGAAGTGAAGTGAAGTGAAGTGAAGTGAAGTGAAGTGAAGTGAAGTGAAGTGAAGTGAAGTAGAAGAGAAGTGAAGTGAAGTGAGGTGAAGTGAAGTGAGGTGAAGTGGAGTGAAGTGAAGTGAAGTAGAGAGAAGTGGAGTGAAGATAGAGTGAAGTTGAGTGAAGTAAAAGTGAAGTAAAAGCGAAGATAGAGTGAAGTGGAGTGGAGTGAAGTAGAGTGGAGTAGAGGGAAGTAAAAGTGAAGTAGAGTGAAGTAAAAATGAAGTAGAGTGAAGTGAAGTGAAGTGAGGTCAGGTGAAGCGGAGTGAAATGGAGTGATGTAGAGTGAAGTGACGTAAGGTAAGGTAAGGTAAGGCAAGGCAAGGCAAGGCAAGGCAAGGCAAGGCAAGGCAAGGCAAGGCAAGGCAAGGCAAGGCAAGGCAAGGCAAGGCAAGGCAAGGCAAGGCAAGGCAAGGCAAGGCAAGGCAAGGCAAGGCAAGGCAAGGCAAGGCAAGGTAAGGCAAGGCAAGGCAAGGCAAGGCAAGGCAAGGCAAGGCAAGGCAAGGCAAGGCAAGGCAAGGTAAGGTAAGGTAAGGTAAGGTAAGGTAAGGTAAGGTATAAGGTAAGGTAAGGTATAAGGTAAGGTATAAGGCAAGGTAAGGTAAGGTATAAGGCAAGGCAAGGCAAGGCAAGGTAAGGTGAAATGACAAGACCGACACGACCCGACACGAAAAGACAAAAGAAGACACGACACGACACGAACGACACGAACAGACACGACAAGATCAAACAAGACAAGACAAGACAAGACAGAGCAAGATAAGACGGCAGGAGGTGAGATGAAGCGAAATGAAGTGCCAACAAAGTGTGTGTTTTTACCTGGATTTTTGTTTTATGTTCAATTATTAAATCGCATTGACCATGAAGAAAGACCTCGTATTGCGTTCTCTCTTTCCTTTCCTTTTTCGCCCTCTCCTTTGCTTCGCGAGTTCTCTCGCGTAATTTGTCGATTTTCTCAAGGATTTCCTCCTCTGTTTTGATGAGTTGGTTGTGCTGATCATCATACATCTAAAAGGACAAACATACATCATTTCTACAAATTATGCATTACAAAGAGAAGGCATGGGTAGCACATACTGTTACCGCGCTGTCTCTCACCGTTGAAGTCAAGCCAGGTCAAATGGGGTTAGTTGAAGGGGAGCACGGGTGGCGTGTGCTGTTAGCGCGCTGCCTCTCACCAATAGTTAAGCCCGGTTAGACGGGGTTAGTACTTGGATGGGTGACCGCTTGGGAATGACCCGGTTGTCCGGCTTGGACTCATGTGAGTAGAGTTGTAGTTGATCTCTCCTGTGCTTCGAGGGTTTTTCGCCGGGTTCTCCGGTTTTCCTCCCTCCATAAAATCAACACCTAACATCTCAGCTGTGATCCGTGGTCTGAACTGTGTCGTTGGCGGCTGCTTCGAGCGCCTTTGATAAGCCTCGACACGGCCACTTTGATCTGCGTCCTTTGCAATTCAGCCACTGGCTGCAAGTAAGGATGATTAGCCCCCAATCCTTACCTACCTACCTACCTACCTACCTACCTACCTACCTACCTACCTACCTACCTACCTACCTACCTACCTACCTACCTACCTACCTACCTACCTACTTACCTACCTACCTACCTACCTACCTACCTACCTACCTACCTACCTACCTACCTACCTACCTACCTACCTACTTACCTACTTACTTACTTACTTACCTACTTACCTACCTACCTACCTACCTACCTACCTACCTACCTACCTACCTACCTACCTACCTACCTACCTACCTACCTACCTACCTACCTACCTACCTACCTACCTACTTACTTACTTACTTACTTACTTACTTACTTACTTACTTACCTCACTACCTACTTACCTACTTACCTACCTACCTACCTACCTACCTACCTACCTACCTACCTACCTACCCACCTACCTACCCACCTACCTACCTACCTACCTACCTACCTACCTACCTACCTACCTACCTACCTACCTACCTACCTACCTACCTACTTACTTACTTACTTACTTACTTACTTACTTACCTACTTACCTACTTACCTACTTACCTACTTACTTACTTACTTACTTACTTACTTACTTACTTACTTACTTCTACTTACTTACTTACCTACCTACCTACCTACCTACCTACCTACCTACCTACCTACCTACCTACTTACTTACCTACTTACTTACCTACTTACTCTGCCTGCCTGCCTGCCTGCCTGCCTGCCTGCCTGCCTGCCTGCCTGCTTGCCTGCTTGCTTGCTTGCTTGCTTGCTTGCTTGCTTGCTTGCTTGCTTGCTTGCTTGCTTGCTTGCTTGCTTGCTTGCTTACTTGCTTGCTTGCTTGCTTGCTTGCTTGCTTACTTGCTTACTTGCTTCCTTGCTTCCTTGCTTCCTTGCTTCCTTGCTTGCTTGCTTGCTTGCTTGCTTGCTTGCTTGCTTGCTTGCTTGCTTGCTTACTTACTTACTTACTTACTTACTTACTTACTTACTTACTTGCTTACTTACTTGCTTGCTTACTTACTTACTTACTTACTTACTTACTTTAGTTACTTACTTACTTACTTACTTACTTACTTACTTACTTACTTACTTACTTACTTTAGTTACTTACTTACTTACTTACTTACTTACTTACTTACTTACTTACTTACTTACTTACTTACTTACTTTAGTTACTTACTTACTTACTTACTTGCTTGCTTGCTTGCTTGCTTGCTTGCTTGCTTGCTTGCTTGCTTGCTTGCTTGCTTGCTTGCTTGCTTGCTTGCTTGCTTGCTTGCTTGCTTGCTTGCTTGCTTGCTTGCTTGCTTGCTTGCTTACTTACTTACTTACTTACTTGCTTGCTTGCTTGCTTACTTACTTACTTGCTTACTTACTTGCTTGCTTGCTTGCTTACTTACTTACTTACTTACTTACTTACTTGCTTGCTTACTTACTTACTTACTTACTTGCTAGTACTTGGATGGGTGACCACCTTACGCCCCGTTCACACTATACAGGATAGGTTTTCGTGCCGGCACAAAAAATATCCAGTATAGTGTAAACAGATTCGATCAGCACGATATTGTGCCGAAGTAAGCCCCGTTCACACTATATACCGGATAGCTTTTGTGCCGGCACGAAAACCTGACGATACAACCAATCACCACGCTCTATTCTATTCATTTATTTCCGGAACGATTTCGAACTCCGTTCACAATGGAGCTGGAACGGCACAAAAAGCTGTCCGATACAAGATGTACCGCTTTCGAGATCGGAGAGGCGCAGCGGCGTGCCGGCACAGAAATTGTGCTGGAGCAGGCGTTTTGTGTGTGAACAGAAGGCCTATCCGATATGGTTTTCGTGCCGGCACAAAAGCTATCCGGTATAGTGTGAACGCCGAACGGGGCCTTATAGCTTCATGTGAGTAGAGTTGTTGGTTCTGTCCTGTGCCTCAAGGGTTTTTCACTCACTGGGTTCTCTAGTTTCCCGGGTTATCAGTATCTACTGTCATGTAATGTAATAGATGTTTGGTGGACGTTCGTCAAGCTCAATTACTCAGAAAAGATTTCTGAGCCCCAGACAGGGTTCCAACCTTCAACCTTCTAATGACCAGTTAGACGCTCCATCCTTCCTTTACGTCCTTCCTTCCTTCCCTTCTTTACTTCCTTTACCTCCTTCCTTCCTTCCTTTCCTTCCTTTTCCTTCCTTCCCTTCTTTACCTACTTACTTACTTACTTACTTACTTACCTACCTACCTACCTACCTACCTACCTACCTACCTACCTACCTACCTACCTACCTACCTACCTACCTACCTACCTACCTACCTACCTACCTACCTACCTACCTACTTCCTTCCTTCCTTCCTTCCTTCCTTCCTTTCTTCCTTCCTTCCTTCCTTCCCTCCTTCCTTCCCTCCCTCCCTCCCTCCCTCCTTCCCTCCCTTCCTTTCTCCCTCCCTCCCTCCCTCCCTCCCTCCCTCCCTCCCTCCCTCCCTCCCTCCCTCCCTCCTTCCTTCCTTCCTTCCTTCCTTCCTTCCTTCCTTCCTTCCTTCCTTCTTTCCTTCCTTCCTTCCTTCTCCTATATTTATTCCACTTTTAGTAGCTTTACCTCTTTTCGCCATTGACATTCCTTTTCCGTGCCAATAATCTTCACTTCCAATGTACTGACTTCTTCCTGCTTGTCAGTGACCTGCTCCTGTACCTGGGATTAAAGGAATTGAAGCTCATAGTACCAAGCACTAATAACAAGAAGGCGAGAAGCCTGGAACTAGACCCATCATTTTATTCATCCTTCAAATTCAAAATGGCGGCCTCCTCACCTGGTCGTGTTTTTCATTGAGATTAAACAGTTCAGATTGACATTGTCGTGAACATTCTGATAGTTGCTGCTTGAAACGCAACAGATTGGGCTAAGAGAAAGAGAAAACACGATTATTTTTGCAATGACGTAAATTAGTAAGAGCCGTCCAATTGTACTGTTACTTTCGGGGGGGGGGGGGGGGTCGCTACTTTCGGAACTTTAAGGGAACATTATAATAAGAGCAACGCCACCACAAACCTTTAAAACGTTGTTGAAGTCCAACGTCATTCTTCCCAGGTGACATTTAAGTTCATAATCAGCTCCTGCGGCATTTTCAGCAGTAGTTGGAATTAATTTTAGTTGACGAGCACGTTCATTGTATTCCTGTAACAGCGCAAGAGTCTAGAACAAAAATAATAGGCAAAGTTGAAAGTACAGTGTTTAAAATTTCAAGCTCGCAACTTGACCTGTAGCTCAGTTGGTAGATCATCGGACTAGTAAACCGGAGGTCGCCGGTTCGAATCCCAGCCGGACCAAGTAGAGTTTTCTCTACTGCGCTGGCTTGCTTGCTTGGGCTAATTGCGTAATTTATCAGTTCTGCTAAGGGGCCGATTACATGAATTCGGATTGAACTCAATCCGCCTCTGATCAAATCCATTTATCGATCTGTTTACATGAATCCGGATTGAGATTAGCTCATTCCGGATTGAGTTCAATCCCGGTTCTCATTATGGATTGAAATCTCATTCCGGATTGAAATTTCGTTCCGGAACATGTAAAGGCGGTGCGAAATGTCATCCCGGAATGAAAAACGGAAGGAAGGAGCAAGGAAGGAAGGAAGGAAGGAAGGAAGGAAGGAAGGAAGGAAGGAAGGAAGGAAGGAAGGAAGGAAGGAAGGAAGGAAGGAAGGAAGGAAGGAAGGAAGGAAGGAAGCAGCAAGGAAGGAAGGAGCAAGGAAGGAAGGAAGGAAGGAAGGAAGGAAGGAAGGAAGGAAGGAAGGAAGGAAGGAAGGAAGGAAGGAAGGAGCAAGGAAGGAAGGAAGGAAGGAAGGAAGGAAGGAAGGAAGGAAGGAAGGAAGGAAGGAAGGAAGGAAGGAAGGAAGGAAGGAAGGAAGGAAGGAAGGAAGGAAGGAAGGAAGGAAGGAAGGAAGGAAGGAAGGAAGGAAGGAAGGAAGGAGCAAGGAAGGAAGGAAGGAAGGAAGGATGGATGGATGGATGGAAGGGAGGAAGGGAGGATGGATGGAAGGGAGGGAGGAAGGGGCAAGGAAGGAAGGAGCAAGGAAGGAAGGAAGCAAAAAAGGAAGGAAGGATGGAAGGAGGGAGGGAGGGAGGGAGGGAGGGAGGGAGGGAGGGAGGGAGGGAGGGAGGGAGGGAGGGAGGGAGGGAGGGAGGGAGGGAGGGAGGGAGGCAGGGAGTAATATTTACGGATTTCAGATTTTATGCGGATTTCAATCCAGAAACCTAATTTTCATGTAAACACCGATTGACTTGGCATTTCAATCCGGATTGAAACTCAATCCGGATTCATGTAAACGGCCCCTAAGACACGAAGACTCGTTGTTTTAAATATGAACAGTACATGAACAAGCCGAACTTGTGAATTGTTAATATGTCGAAAACAGATGATAAAAACAAATTTTGTCGCGTGCACGAAGTTCTTAATGCCATTTTAGGTAGGTGAGCCAGACTGGTCAATCGTGTTTACATGGGGGAAAAACAGCCCAGGTAACTGAGATCTCGGTCTCACAAAGCGAGAGCTTGGTCTCACAAAGCGACATCTCGGTCTCACAAAGCGAGATCTCGGTCTCACAAAGCGAGATCTCGGTCTCACAAAGCGACATCTTGGTCTCACAAAGCGAGATCTCGGTCTCACAAAGCGAGATCTCGGTCTCACAAAGCGACATCTCGGTCTCACAAAGCGACATCTCGGTCTCACAAAGCGACATCTCGGTCTCACAAAGCGACATCTCGGTCTCACAAAGCGACATCTCGGTCTCACAAAGCGACATCTCGGTCTCACAAAGCGAGATCTCGGTCTCACAAAGCGAGATCTCGGTCTAACAAAGCGAGATCTCGGCCTCACAAAGCGAGATCTCGGTCTCACAAAGCGACATCTCGGTCTCACAAAGCGACATCTCGCTCTCACAAAGCGACATCTCGCTCTCACAAAGCGACATCTCGGTCTCACAAAGTGAGATCTCGCTCTCACAAAGCGACATCTCGCTCTCACAAAGCGACATCTCGGTCTCACAAAGCGACATCTCGGTCTCACAAAGTGAGATCTCGGTCTCACAAAGCGAGATCTCGGTCTCACAAAGCGACATCTCGGTCTCACAAAGTGAGATCTCGGTCTCACAAAGCGAGATCTCGGTCTCACAAAGCGACATCTCGGTCTCACAAAGCGAGATCTCGGTCTCACAAAGCGACATCTCGGTCTCACAAAGCGAGATCCCGGTCTCACAAAGCGACATCTCGGTCTCACAAAGCGACATCTCGGTCTCACAAAGCGACATCTCGGTCTCACAAAGCGACATCTCGGTCTCACAAAGCGACATCTCGGTCTCACAAAGCGAGATCCCGGTCTCACAAAGCGACATCTCGCTCTCACAAAGCGACATCTCGGTCTTACAAAGCGACATCTCGCTCTCACAAAGCGACATCTCGCTCTCACAAAGCGAGATCTCGGTCTTACAAAGTGAGATCTCGGTCTCACAAAGCGAGATCTCGGTCTTACAAAGCGAGATCTCGGTCTCACAAAGCGAGATCTCGGTCTTACAAAGCGAGATCTGGGTCTCACAAAGCGAGATCTTGGTCTCACAAAGCGAGATCTGGGTCTCACAAAGCGAGATCTCGGGCTTACAAAGCGACATCTCGCTCTCACAAAGCGACATCTCGGTCTCACAAAGCGACATCTCGGTCTCACAAAGCGAGATCCCGGTCTCACAAAGCGAGATCTCGGTCTCACAAAGCGAGATCTCGGTCTCACAAAGCGAGACCTCGGTCTCACAAAGCGAGACCTCGGTCTCACAAAGCGAGATCTCGGTCTTACAAAGCGACATCTCGCTCTCACAAAGCGACATCTCGGTTATTTTATAAGTAATATTGGGTATTTCACTCGATTACATAGCATGTTCTAAGGATTTAGGGCTCTCGGCAACGCCCTCCGTGGCTCAGTGGTCAGAGCATTGCACTACTAGAATCGCAAGGTCGTTGGGTTCAATTCCTGCCGGAAGACCTGTGTAGTTGCATTTTTCGCAACTGGTCCCGGTGTGGTCTTAAAATGTATATATCCTACACTCGAATTTTCCTTTACCCTAAACCCTTAGAGATTACAGCTAAGCAGGCTGGCTCGGCTCTCCTATAAACACAAGTTGAAAATTAACAAGAAATAATAGCATAAGTGAGATTTCGGTAAACTGGGCTAGCATGGGTACCTGGGTTGGCTAGCCCGGGATATAAACCCCTTCTAATAAGTACCTGCTCATGTTTCTTTGCATAAGCCATCTCTGTTTCCCAGAACTCCTGATCTAACGAATCTCTTTGTTCTTCAACTTTGGTTAGTGTTTTTTTACGTTCCAAGCTCTCTTTTTTCATTCTCTGAACATCTGCCGCACTCAGCTCCTGGTTGTCCAAGATTTTCTGCAATTTTATACAAGAAAAATTATAGATATAATAAACAATTAATGTTGGTGATGATGATGATGATGTTGGTGGTGGTGGTGATGATGATGTTGGTGGTGATGATGATGTTGGTGGTGATGATGATGTTGGTGGTGGTGACGATGATGATGGTGATGATGGTGATGATGATAGTGATGATGATGGTGATGATGATGTTGATGTTGGTGGTGTTTTGCACCCCGGGCATGCAAAAATTTTCAGATCTTCATACAACCAGACATTTCTTCAACAAACCTGCAATTTTGCTTTCTCAGAGGCAATAGCTTCCTGTTCAAGTTCTGTGAGAAATTAAAGAGAAGGTGGCTTATTAGAGAGAAAGAAGGGCTTATTAGAGAGAATGGCGCTTATTAGAGAGAAAGGGGATTATTAGAGAGAGGGAGAGCTTATTAGAGAGAAGGGGGCTTATTAGAGAGAAGGAGAGCTTATTAGAGAGAAGGGGGCTTATTAAAGAGAGGAGAGCTTATTAGAGAGAAGGAGAGCTTATTAGAGAGAAAGGGGCTTATTAGAGAGAAGGAGGGCTTATTAGAGAGAAAGGGGCTTATTAGAGAGAAAGGGGCTTATTAGAGAGAAGGGAGCTTATTAGAGAGAAGGAGAGCTTATTAGAGAGAAGGGGGCTTATTAGAGAAAAAGAGAGCTTATTAGAGAGAAGGGGGCTTATTAGAGAGAAGGGAGTTTATTGGAGAGAAGGGGCTTATTAGAGAGAAGGAGAGCTTATTAGAGAGAAGGGGCTTATTAGAGAGAAGGGGGCTTATTAGAGAGAAGGGGGCTTATTAGAGAGAAGGGAGCTTATTAGAGAGAAAGGGGCTTATTAAAGAGGAGAGCTTATTAGAGAGAAGAGCTTATTAGAGAGAAGGAAAGCTTATTAGAGAGAAAGGGGCTTATTAGAGAGAAGGGAGCTTATTAGAGAGAAGGAGAGCTTATTAGAGAGAAAGGGGCTTATTAAAGAGGAGAGCTTATTAGAGAGAAGGAGAGCTTATTAGAGAGAAAGGGGCTTATTAGAGAGAAGGAGGGCTTATTAGAGAGAAGGAGAGCTTATTAGAGAGAAAGGGGCTTATTAGAGAGAAGGGAGCTTATTAGAGAGAAGGAGAGCTTACTAGAGAGAAAGGGGCTTATTAAAGAGGAGAGCTTATTAGAGAGAAGGAGAGCTTATTAGAGAGAAAGGGGCTTATTAGAGAGAAGGGGGCTTATTAGAGAGAAAGGGGCTTATTAGAGAGAAGGGGGCTTATTAGAGAGAAGGGGGCTTATTAGAGAGAAGGAGAGCTTATTAGAGAGAAGGAGAGCTTATTAGAGAGAAGGAGAGCTTATTAGAGAGAAGGGGGCTTATTAGAGAGAAGGAGAGCTTATTAGAGAGAAGGGGGCTTATTAGAGAGAAGGAGAGCTTATTAGAGAGAAGGGGGCTTATTAGAGAGAAGGAGAGCTTATTAGAGAGAAGGGTGCTTATTAGAGAGAAGGAGAGCTTATTAGAGAGAAGGGGGCTTATTAGAGAGAAGGAGAGCTTATTAGAGAGAAGGGGGCTTATTAGAGAGAAGGGAGCTTATTAGAGAGACGGGGGCTTATTAGAGAGAAGGGAGCTTATTAGAGAGAAGGGAGCTTATTAGAGAGAAGGAGAGCTTATTAGAGAGAAGGAGAGCTTATTAGAGAGACGGGGGCTTATTAGAGAGACGGGGGCTTATTAGAGAGAAGGGAGCTTATTAGAGAGAAGGAGAGCTTATTAGAGAGACGGGGGCTTATTAGAGAGAAGGGGGCTTATTAGAGAGAAAGGGGCTTATTAGAGAGAAGGAGAGCTTATTAGAGAGAAAGGGGCTTATTAGAGAGAAGGGGGCTTATTAGAGAGGAGGGCTCATTAGAAAGAAGGAGGGCTTATTAGAGAGACGGGGGCTTATTAGAGAGAAAGGGGCTTATTAGAGAGAAGGGGGCTTATTAGAGAGAAAGGGGCTTATTAGAGAGAAGGAGAGCTTATTAGAGAGAAAGGGGCTTATTAGAGAGACGGGGGCTTATTAGAGAGAAGGGGGCTTATTAGAGAGAAGGAGAGCTTATTAGAGAGAAGGGGGCTTATTAGAGAGAAGGGGGCTTATTAGAGAGAAGGAGAGCTTATTAGAGAGACGGGGGCTTATTAGAGAGGAGGGCTCATTAGAAAGAAGGAGGGCTTATTAGAGAGAAGGAGAGCTTATTAGAGAGGAGAGCTTATTAGAGAGAAGGAGAGCTTATTAGAGAGAAGGGGGCTTATTAGAGAGGAGGGCTCATTAGAAAGAAGGAGGGCTTATTAGAGAGAAGGAGAGCTTATTAGAGAGAAGGGGGCTTATCAGAGAGAAGGAGAGCTTATTAGAGAGAAGGGGGCTTATTAGAGAGGAGGGCTCATTAGAAAGAAGGAGGGCTTATTAGAGAGAAGGAGAGCTTATTAGAGAGAAGGGGGCTTATTAGAGAGAAGGAGAGCTTATTAGAGAGAAGGAGGGCTTATTAGAGAGAAGGAGGGCTTATTAGAGAGAAGGAGAGCTTATTAGAGAGAAGGTGATTATTAGAGATGGAGAGGGTGCTTAAACTTAGAGAGAAAGGAGCTTATTGACTTGGGATTAAAAACATTTTTCCAAATCATATCTTGATAAAATTGTTAACAATCAATTCTTACCTGTTGTATTCAAAGCTTCTTCACTTCGAATAAGACGTTCATCTAACTTGATACGATGACGCCTCAACTCTGCAATATAGGCCTCAAACTTGGTCCTTAATTAATTAAATAAAATAATCATCATTAGGATGTTACTAGGAAGATGAATAATCACAACGAAAAGTGATACCCTGGCACTCCTATAGCATGAATGACACGAGAGTGTTCAGCTGTACCTAGCCTCCATGGAAACTGTCCTGCAATACTACACACATAAAAATGCACAAGCTGTTACATACCTGCAAGCAAGTTGTTACAAGGCTGATCAACAGACTGTCACCGTCATGTGTTCGCACTGGCTGACCCAGTCTGTTAACATGTCTGTAACAGGTTGTTGACAACTTGTAACAAGGCTGATGACTCCAACAGACTGATAACAAGTTGTTCCAACAAGCTGTTACCGCTCTGCACTTAACAAGTTGTTAACAGGTTGATGCTAACAAGGTTGTAGCAGCTTCTTGAATGAACAGCATTGTTACAACTTGTTCCCAGCCTTGCTACAAGCCTATTGCAAAAACATCCTGTTGACAAGCTGTGAGAGTTTTTACGTGTGTACATCACTACCCTTATGAAGCTTGAAATTTGCTTACTTGTCTGCTTGCAGTGTATCTCGCTTCTCCACTAGTGCTTCAAGTTTTGACTGTAAAACACAATACAATACATAAATGCTTAAAACCCATTGCTGCCTAGGGTGTCTGAGGGTTCTCTCTTTGATTAGTAAAATTGTCTGGTGTCATGTGGAGGATTAGATAGACAGACAGACAGACAGACAGACAGACAGACAGACAGACAGACAGACAGACAGACAGACAGACAGAAGGACGGACAGACAGATGGACAGACAGACAGGCAGGCAGACAGGCAGGCAGGCAGGCAGGCAGGCAGGCAGACAGACAGACAATCAATCAATCAAACAAACAAACAAACAAACAAACAAACAAACAAACAAACAAACAAACAAACAACAGAAAAGACAGACAAACAAACAAACAAACAAACAAACAAACAAACAAACAAACAAACAAACAAACAAACAAACAAACAAACAAACAAACAGAAAGACAGACAAACAAACAAACAAACAAACAAACAAACAAGTAGACAGACAGACAAACAAACAAACAACAAACAAACAAACAAACAAACAAACAAACAAACAAACAAACAAACAAACAAACAAAGTAAATTATACACATTTCAAGATGTGTTTCCGCGAATTTCATTTTGAAGCAAGGGAATAAGCTCTAGGGGGATCGAAACCAAGAGACACTGGACTGTGAGAAGTTTCATAGGATGCTGGTGGTTTAGAGGCTGGGTGCTTTTCCAAAAATAAGATTGTACCATGAAGAACTTACAGTACAGTAGATCAGGTCAAGTCAATGTTTCGACAAGCAAAAAAGCCACATGTGGAAAGTGGAAGAGGTCTGAACTGAGAATCAAGTTGTGCTCAAGTTGTGCAACAAAATAGGGTTAAGATTTAACCAGCATATTGCACCCATTACAATACAGTGTTACAGTATATCGTGAAAGATAAATTCACCATACTGGTTCATTGAGCTGAAGCAGTTCTTTCTCTAACTTCATATTCTCCTGTGCAAGTTGTTCTACTTCTATATTAAAACATAAGTTACATAGCAAGAATAAGCAGCTTGCATTGTGATAGCTGGCTAGCAGGCATTAGCTATGGTTCTATGCTCATGAGCCTTACCTGATATGGTGGGAGAATTTAGGCTTCCTACAAATTATAAAAAAATTGCAATGAGTAAGTGATCAGAGTTCAATAAGCATGTACATACAGCTACAATGACATGGGATACTGATGACACAAGTTTAATTACATAACTGCAGCATGTCACATTGGGAATATCTTACAACATGATCAATGCATTCAAATTTTATGCCACACTGTATTACAGTGCTGTTAGCAGCACATTTATATATTTGTGTGGTACGAGTTTTCATTTGTTGAGAATTAATAAGTACTGCGTGTTCCGAAAACTTGGTTGAAATGTTAAGTTAAACAAATAGCTTTAGAAGCTTGGGCCTAATGTTAGGAAGGCTTTGCAGGTTGGACTTGAGGGTGCCTGCGTCTGGCCTTTCTCCATCAGTGGAAGTTGGTGCATTATGACAGGAGCGTTTTGAGTGAAGCTATAATGATCCTTTTGGCTGAAATTCACAGCAGCATGTTGACAAGAGAAAGTAAAGATTAATTATGCAGTGAGGATTTCAACTAATCAACTTTGACTTTCAATTGACATGGGCCGGGACACCTTGGTCTTGAAGTGGTCACTTCGTCTCAATCCTGTCTCAAACTGCCATGCAAGCTAACACATGCATGCCAAGCGAAAAACCAGTAGCGTGAAAATTATGTCAAATTTGAATTGCAATGATTAGGCCTACCAGACATGAACTGTAAATTTTATGGAAATAGCGCAACAACTGAAGCAGTGCTTATGAAACTGAAATACTTTCTCAGTTTAAGCTTTTTAACACCTGGGTGTTATAATTATAAACGTTTGTCACTTGTCAGTCCACTCAGAAAATGCATATTTCAGTCACTTGATCACTTGAATCGGTATTCGCTGCAAGATTTGCCATGATTTATAATATACAATAACATACCCTATTTCTTACAGCAATATAACACTGTGTCATATATATATATATATATATATATATATATATATATATATATATATATATATATACGTGTGGGTTTTGGTCTACGAAACGCAAAGAGTGCTCGATAACATATAGTTATATATATATATATATATATATATATATAACTGCCTGAAGATTCTTTTTTAGAGGAAACAGCCTGTAGCAGACTTTTGAGGTAAGCGAAAAATATATATATATATATATATATATATATATATATATATATATATATATATATATATATAAAGCATGAAGTATAGTTACCTTAAAGTCTTCGCTACCAGAGGTTTCACCCTAAACGGGATAATTAGTCGCCTGATGATCCCGTTTAGGGTGAAACCTCTGGTAGCGAAGACTTTAAGGTAACTATACTTCATGCTTTATATTTTGCTCTATCTATATGGTATTGAGCACTCTCATATATATATATATATATATATATATATATATATATATATATATATATAATATCAGGAGCCACCTCTCAAAAAGCATTATATAAGTGTCAATGAAAAAAAACAGCGCTTATAATAATGAAAAAAATATATATTTATTTGACGTTTCGGGGCAAGCCCGTTCTTCAGAAACAATCAAATTACCTTACAAAGGCCTTGTCCACAGTTTTTATAGTCCTCTACACTCAAAATTTACATAAATTAAACTAGTAATTACTTTCATCCCTCATGTTTAATCCCAACGGACAATAGCAATTAATTTTCTCTATCCAATAACTTTCCCTTTCCGTAGGGTTGATAACATCAGTATTATCAATAATTTGAACCCTAAAGTCACTTAAACCCGAATGCCCCTCCCCGAAAAAATGCTCATACAAGTGCTGACCACTAATATTTCTTTTACCTTGCCCATACCTATTTAGAATACCTATTTGCCCATATCTAAGTATAAAAGTGTGATAATAAACACAAGTAGTTGATTATAAGAAAAATGTTATTATTTGTCAACACGAAAAGGAAATAATCACTCGTTTTGTATTATTTTATTGCACAAACGTTTTCGCTGTGAAGCTCTTCAGGTGCTATGAAAATTATGAGTGTTAACGCTACTTAAGTAGTATATATATATATATATATATATATATATATATATATATATAAATAAAGTAAATATAATTTGCAGTAAATGAACTTCATACAGTTCGTACAGATATAAATTCTGATTTGTTAGTGTTTATTACTTCAGTGTTTTACTTCAATAATTTATTTTTATCAGATGAAATTGTCTCCAGAGAGCTTCTGAAATTAAATCTAAGCAACGTGATAAGGTGTTGTATGTAAGCTGTATTTTAATAGATTTTTGCCCCACATTCATGTCTTAGACACCAAATTTCTCCAATATATATTACTAATTAAGCTTGTGCTAAGTTTACAGTATGTAGTTTGTAAATGTACTGCAACATTTACTTGGCAAAACTAATAATAAAATGCTATATGCAGCTTAATTGTTAGCAAAATATTTTTAGATTTAAATATTAGTTACTTTTATCTTATATTTTTACATATTTTATGGTTTTACACGTATTTTTATTGCATTCTTTGATTTTTCCTTATAATAGATTGTGCAAAAAGATGATGAAATTGTAACAGACGATGAGGACAATATTAGTTCTAGTACGCTGAAGAAAGAACAATTAATAAGCCATAAACATGAGCAGGAAGCAATTAACAATGAATGTAAAGTTTACTCCATTTTATATATATAATATTCTGTAGTAATATAAGTTGATTATGTAACTAACGTTTGCATGGTTACATTAAATATTTGTATTTAAAATTTTAAGCACCACATTTTTTATGTTACATTTAGGAGGCATGGAAAGATTCAGTCGAAAAGAAACTGGACAAAATCATTTTTTTGTTAGAAAGGAAACGAAATTCTCCAAAGAAACGGTTGATGCCAGTCAAAACATAAAACTCAAGTCAACTCGTAAGTTAAAAATTCTTTAATTTTGACCAGCTATTACTTTAATCTCAGTATTTATAATTCTAAACTTTCAGTTTTCATTTAATGTGGGAAACCAAGGTACAAGAAAGTCACACCATGACCTCCCAATTCTGTTGTACCTTTGTGGAGTTTCCAGTAGAGAAAGTTAAATGTTTTCAGGGTATCACCCCTGTTTTAGTATCTGATAAAAGGGCCACACCCTGAAAAGGTTTAACTTATTAAAAAATTTTTTCTTAAATCTATATTAGAAAAAGAAAAAGCAACGGTCTTTCAATTGCGTTTTTTGGATGTGGGGAAGTTTTTAACTGGAAATATATAAACAAGTTATATAGATTAATTAATATTACATTGTATAAAGAATTAGTTACAAGACCTTAGACTAATTAAATACCTCTTTAAAATTGACTTTTAATTGGTATTTAGAAAAATGATCCATCTAACATCTTCTCCTTCTTGTAACTCTCCTGAAACGAGCACTCGGTCATCCCAGCGCAATTAGAGCAGATGGTAAGATTTATCCTTAACATGGAGTAATTATGATTCTTTATATCTTAAGCAGTTTCCCAAAAATTAACTAAATTACAGTAGTTATCTAGACGGTTTGGAAAGTATATTGTTTTCTTTTTATGGGTTTGAATCATTAAGTTTAATAATAAGCTAAAACGTAATTTAGTACATGTAATTCATATGTATTATTTTTATTTTTAGGATTATAATACTACAAATCTGTTAGCAGGCCAACTGGTGGTGAAATAAAGAAATACACTTTATGGCTTTTATCCATTGCATTTGAAGAAGCTGAGATGAAAAATGGAATTATTGGCCCAATTGGAAAAAAGTGGAGGACCGCCAGGTTTGAACTGGACAATGAAAGAGTCCAGATGATAAAAGGTATAATTGAATTTACTGTAAATGACATAGCTCAGTCCAATAGTTAGGGACATTAAAACAAACGTACATTAATTACTGTATTACAATATTATTATTTTGAAATTTGAACACACTTTTATTAATTGACTTGGAAATTATAAATAGAATTTGGTTCCAAATTTTAAACTTTCTTATTTCTAGATGCTTTGATAAAAAAGTTTGGAGAATCCTCTTTTAATACGAAATGGGATGGAATTAGGCAATCAATTAATCAAAAATGTATTGATGCCAAAAATAAAATAAAGAGAGAGAATTTATCATCTCAAAACATAGATAATGATTGCTAAAAATCTACAGTACTGCTTTAACTACCTTATGATAATTATTACATATATGAAATTTATAGATGTGTAAACTTTTGCATGATTTTTAAGAGGTGCGTTCATAAAATAACTTTTTTGTTTTTTGTTTGAAGTATTGTTGTACACTGTATATGAATTTTAATAATTATTCATACTTAGACCTTTTCCCATATTATTAATATTAAAATTCAATTTGTTTGTACTCTTTATGCTTGTTCATCTACGGTGTACGGTGTATGACGCTTGTACGATGAAGATCTTGCAACATCTTACAAATTAGATTCTTGTTAAGATTCTTACAAGATATTTACAAGATCCTTACAAAATTCTTACTAAGATTCTTACTAAGATCCTTACAAGATTCTTACGAAGATTCTTGTACAATTCTTACTAAGATTCTTACTAAGATTCTTACTAAGATTCTTGCAAGATTCTTGCAAGATTCTTGCAAGATTCTTGCAAGATTCTTGCAAGATTCTTACAAGATTCTTACAAGATTCTTACAAGAAATTCTAACAAGATTCTTACAAGATTCTTACAAGATTCTTACAAGATTCTTACAAGATTCTTACAAGAAATTCTAACAAGATTCTTACAAGATTCTTATATAAGAATCTTAATAAGATTCTTATTAAGATTTTCCACCTGGGGGTGTTCATTGACTCACCAACCAACCACCATGTAAGACCCTGGTTTGACAATTACTTACAGTAGATTCAGGTTGACCATTTAACGGCAACATTTGTCGCATTAGTTGCAACTGATTAATTATACGACGTTTCCAGGGAAAATGTCTTTATTTAGTAAATTCACACGCAACGCAGATATTTTTCAACAGAACATTGCAAGTCCCAGCCAGCAATGTCTGACATTTTGTCTGGAAACGTCTTAATTAACTGTTGCAACGAATGCAACAAATGTTGCTGTTAAATGGTCAACCTGAACCCGCTGTTCCCAAAGCCTGGTTTCCAAGATCATCTCGATCACCACAATCGTTGCCCAATCACCTGAATCTATCTAATTCGATTGGTTGATTAGAGATATCTCTAATCTGATTGGTGAAATTTCAGCAATAGGAGCAATCAAGACGATCTTATAGAAACCAGACTAATTACTGGTTGAGGTAATTTAATTACAAGAACGATTTCTGCAACAACAATAGGCAAATTTGATTTGTTTTATTCCAATAAATCCACATACTTATTTCATCCAAGAATGCATCTTTGTAATCACCAAGATTATCAAGTTCCACACCTTGCATGAACGCTTCGTAAGACTTCTCAAGAAACTCAAAGTAAGTCTATGAAGGCAATTGGAAAATGCTCTTGCAATTATGGTGGCACTAGAGTGGTAATATTAACAGCCATTCCATTGTGACTCACGTGACCAAGTCACAAAATGTTAGGGTTAAAAGGGTTATTTTTTACTACTTCTAATTTAGGAAGAATCAAGCTTACTTTAAACAATGAAGCCCCTGGGGATATAGTTTAATTCCTAATAATTTTATTTAATGCCCTCGATTTAATAACTTATTGTCATGTGACTCTACTGACAGAGAATATTTTCCTAGATTTTGGGGGGTTGGTTTCATTAACTAAGAGTACCAAGTTGTGATAGGCTTAAAGAAGTTGTTCAAATTGACAGGAAATGAAAATACTTTATGTGAAAATATTGTGACTCACGTGACACTAAAATGAGGGTGTTTGCACTGTGGGCTAACACAAAGCCGATACAGTACCTCATTTTGAAATTTAGAATTTGAAATAAGTTATTAAATAGCAATGGCAAGTTGAATACATAAAATAATGAAGAAATTTAGTTTTGATACAAGAAATGGGACACTTTTCTTAAAAAGTAACAATATTTGTTCTAATCAATGCATAATTATCTATGTTCTTATTTCTGTTCCCACAATGTCCGTGGGTAATTGTGGTAAATTTTTTTTCACATTCCAGAAGGGCAAGGTATTGTAGCATCCAAAAATGGTATTGCATAGGTGTTATTATGTTAATTTAATTTTTTTTCAATAATGTGTCATTTCTGTGGAAATTGGCTGTTAATATATTATACAGCTACTCATCATCACAGATTAACCACTTGCTACAAAATTCACCATAGACACACAAAATCTTAGACTGAGATAAAAATTGCAGATTTACAAATTGTGCTAACCCTATGCATTTCAGATTCTCCATCATCTCCATCATCAATTTGGAAAAGATACTGGTCAATATCATCGCTAACCGAGATTGAAAACTACAAGAAAACAGAATTAGAGTCACTATCTCTCAAGCCCAAAAAAGTTGAACCCAAGAAAGTATATGAATCAGTTGATGTGACATCATTCAAAAGCAGTCTTATCAAAACCCTATCTAAGATCCCATTTACACAATGCCAGTACAATTTGAAAACGGAACAAAATCATGCCTTTAATTAGCCTTGCATTTACACAATACTGGCACAAAAATAACATGAAATGTTATATGCTATATTTGCATACCAGCATGATTTTGTTCCATTTTCATTTTATACCGGCATCGTGTAAACAGGGTCTAACTGTCAATGCTGATCATGTGACTTATAACATCAAAAAATGGGTGTGGTACAAAAAAGCTTGAACCTTAAATAATACTGGTATATCAAATTGGATCATGTGATGTAATATATCATACATGAGGAGGAGTGTTTCGTCAGGATATCCAAACACTGAGATGTTTGTTGAAACCGAGGTGAAGCCGAGGTTTTTGAACAAACTTCGTGGTGTTTGGATTTCATGATGAAACACTCCTCCGAGTATATGATATAGCATCTCAAACAAATAAGTATTTTAAGAGAAAATCGAGATGAAAGTTTGCTTAATTTATGTAATTTCTTCAATATCCAAACCACTGACACGGTACTGATTTCCTTTGTGTTTTCCTCATGAATTATTAATGAGTTTGAGATATATTTTTGAAAGTAGCTCTCACCAAGCTCTACCCAAAGCAGATGTAGGTTTCATGGCATCACATTATAGTCAAACTGGATGTTCTCTTGCATACGACTTTGTAATATTGATACACAACATTGCAATTTTGATTGGTGGATTCAATCAATAACTTGCAAATGCTTTATCACGATTCCTCAATGGGTTGCTTAAAAATATTGGTTTTAAACATCGAACAACACATAAATGTGATGTTATACTTGAAGGTAATAGATCTAACTTTATGTAAAATTTCATTTATCCAAAGTTTGGCATTTAAAATGATTTTTAGGGCAACCCATTGAGGAATCGTGATAAAGCGTTTGCAGGTTGCTGATTGAATCCACAATCAAAATTGCAATGTTGTGTATCAATATTGCAAACTCGCATGCAAGAGAACATCCAGTTTGACTATAAATCTGTATGTGGCACCGATAATCTTATGCCTAATTATTTGTACAAGAATGGGTTTACAGAATTATATGATAATATCACACAAACCTGTACCAACTCCATCATCCAGTGTAGTGCTCCAAGAACGACGGCCCAGGTGTGGGGGGACCCCACATTGTTAATGGATGACTTGTGAATATTTGTAAATGGATACCTAAGAATTAAGACAAAATATTTTAAAGATAGAATTAGAAGCTGATAAATTTTCACAACTGACCCAGGTAGAATATCTCAAAAAGTATTGATTTTCATGTAGAAGCTGGGTTGGATATATCTGTACATAAATTTGATTGGAAACCCAATTTAAAACAAATCTGGTAAATAGTTTCAATGCTTATATATATGTTTTTACGTAATACTGTATTTCATTAATGAGTGGGAGTGTTTTAGGAGGGGTTTTCCAAATGAATGGTCAATGAAAATCACAAGGCTGTTAACCTAGTCATTTTCATTGTTCTCGAGTGTTTGTGAAACATGAGAGAATAATAAAAATCATGAGGATGCAGGCCAAGATTTAATGTTTTTGAATGTTTTACAAACCACTCATTTATGAAATATTACATAATATATTACCAACCAAAGTGACTTTAATATTTTTGGAACTTCTTCCTCAGGTCTTTGCTGAATCATTACTTTATAGGTTTCACTGGAGTTGATCCAACTGTAAATAAACTAAAAAAAGAAGATATATTATTTAACTGATTTTCATAACTCAGACATACAATGAATGTGTAGTTCCAGAAAATACACCACCCCCCCCCCCCCCCCTCCCTGCAGGCTATTTATGCTATATATGGTAGACTGTACATCAAGAAATACAACTGATATGACTTATTATTAAACTTACCACAAATACTCTAACAAATTCTTTCACACTGGGAGAAGTTAAAAGTTTCACTGATATTTCATATTTAAAATTGTTTTCTGATAAAAACTATCAAAAAATAAATAAAAAATTTGGCTTACTTAATATATAAATATTTTTATTTTATAAAATGTAGATCTGAGCCAGTGACATATGAAAATGCAACTACATATTTTATGAATTGATCAATACCTGGATAATCTCCCTTATTTTGGTTTGCTGATAAGCTTAAAATAATTAAACATGCAAAACATTTAGTAATTGGAATAAATTTAGTACGTATACAATCTGTATACATGCATCTAGTGCAAGAGATGTTTGTAATGTTCGTCAAGCTCAATGACTCAGAAAAGATTTCAGAGCCTCAGACAGAGTTTGAACCAGCAACCTTCTAAAAATGACTGTGACTGACTGGGTGGCTAATCATCCTTACTCGCAGCCAGTGGCTGAATTGCAAAGGATGCAGATCAACGTAGCCGTGTCAAGGCATATCAAAGGCGCTCCAAGCAGCCGCCAATGACACAGTTCAGACCACGGATCACAGCTAAGATGTTAGGGGTTGATTTTACGGAGGGAGGAAAACCGGAGAACCCAGTGAAAAACCCTCGAAGCACAGGAGAGATCAACTACAGTACAACTCTACTCACACGAGTTCAAGCCCGACAACGGGGTCATTCCCAAGCAGTCACCCATCCAAGTACTACATGCAACCCCATGCACTACATGTATACATACAACTTATCATATCACATTAACTACATCTCATTATGCCAACGCTACCACTAAGGAGCACATAACTATGAATTTGCAACCTTAGCTCTCCATCTGACCTCAGTGTGTGTGAAAAAAACTTTAGAATTTACTTATAAAGTTAGTAGCTAATTACAGTACAATACTGTACTTACATTTGTCACTTAGTGGTCGGGGATCTTTTACTGAATACGAATTATCTCTACCATATTGACTGGATCGTCTAAAGAAATATTTTACAAAATAATTACTGTACTAATATATGAATGACTGTATTTCATTCAGTTTTTATCACATTTAGAGCCATTCATATAAGAGCCGATAATATGCAGATTAGACAAGACACACCTTACAGTGTGTACATAAGATGCAACCTGACCATTTATATGGTGTTTTTAACAAGTTGTGACTTGTGTAAGACACAGTGATGGATTTACAGGGGGGTGCACACACCCCTGGTCTTGGCCAAGGGGGGTGCCATTTGCCTTGTCAAATCCAAGTTCATTAAAGGATGCATTCATTCAATGTCCATGTAAACTTCATGCCATCATATGATTCATAGATATATGATTCATATATTAGCTATCATGTGATTCATAGGTATTAATAGGATAAAAACCAATTTCTGGCAGGCTTCACCCCCCAGCCCACAACAGCTCAGCCCCTGGACCTTGCCGGGGGCCATGTCCCTAGACTCCTGCCGTAGCTCCCTCAGCAGTGCTCCACCCTGCCTCGGTCACACCCCACACCGCAGACCTGATCTCACTTCGCTCGCTCAGCACTCCCCCCCCCCCCCCCCCTTACCAGATCAAGTGGGATCCATCACTCACAGACATAACTCTTTGTACGAATTCAGCGACCTTACCTTCAATCTCCACCTTCTATGCAAGTATTTTGCATCTTATATAAAGTACATCCTGTGTAAGCTGTATCTTAATATGAGCTCACATTACAGTACACGGCCCTACTATTGAACATATTTGAAATGTTGACACCATCCAATGATGATTTTCCCCCCAACCATTTACCAAGTATGGAATGCTCAGGTTTATGCAAACTTATTAACCAGTGAGATTCAATCAATCGAAAAATCTTTCATATTTATGCACAACCACAACATAATGTAAGTACAATCGAAATATGGTATAGTAGGTTTATAGTACTGCCGAAACAGAGAACGTGAGTGGTCTAACGTTTCGAGCGAAGCCAGTACTAACCTACTATACCATATTTCGATTGTTGTTTCAACACGTGCACTGCCTACGCAGCACACTACTTTTATAATGTAAGTACTATTTGCGGTACAACTGTAGTTTAGTGGAACCAGTCTGTTGTTCAACATCAACCCTACTGTAACATAAACGGATAAACCCGAACTCTAAACGCTTTCTCAAGCAGTCAACAGACAAGATATGTCCACTATACTACAGTTAATCCTTTTCTTCTCACCTTGAGGTAGAACCAAACGAAGTTTTCGGACGAGACCCAGTTGCAAGTTTTGAACCAGCCGACAAGCGGCCACCAACTCCAAGTGAAGACCGTGGCCGTACAACAGCTTTCTCCTTCTGAGGGATTCTTCCTTTGTTACTGATAGATCCTAGTGCTGTTCTCCTCATCTCCTCTCAAGAAATATCGCTAAAACAAGTCACAAAATTGAAGAAAAACCCAAGATTCCAACAACCTTTCCTTCTCTTTCAAACGACAAGCATTCAATTTCCCGCCACTAGTCACCAGTCTCCTCTCTCACGCGAGGACCACGCGAGGACCACGCGAGGTCCACGTGCGCGGCCGATCACGCGAGGTGAAATTTAACCTGCGAACGGGCCCTTGCAGCCTAAAAAAAGGATAGTCACAATGTAACGCAAGGTCACTCAAATTACACAATTTTGTACAAATTTTTTAGGGTAGTCCAAATATTTTGCACCCAGCTACACACGTTTAGTGACCAGTCATGACTACATACATGCAAGTGCAAATTTTTATTAAGTACTTTCGATAAAGCTTCTTCTACTATTAAATATACTAATCAACCCTAATGCTCCAACGTCTTTAAATTTATGTTCAATTTCTTATCTGCCACTCGACAACACGCTCGTACTAGAGCCTGCTTATATGACCTAAAGCTTCCTTAAAGCTGGATTTCCATTCAGTGCATTTTGTCGCGCGATCGACTTTTCTCGATCGCTTTCTTTTGAAATGTGTGTATTCAACCAAAGCTAATGAAATGCGTTCCGCTTGACAACCCACAATTCAAAAGAAAGCGATCGCAAAAAGTCGATCGCGCGATAAAATGCACTGAATGGAAATCCAGCTTTAGGCGTAAAGCTGGATTTCCATTCAGTGCATTTTGTCGCGCGATCGACTTTTCTCGATCGCTTTCTTTTGAAATGTGTGTATTCAACCAAAGCTAATGAAATGCGTTCCGCTTGACAACCCACAATTCAAAAGAAAGCGATCGCAAAAAGTCGATCGCGCGATAAAATGCACTGAATGGAAATCCACCTTTAAGCCGGTTTTCCACTAGGCGACTTTTTTCGCGCGAAGCGACTTTTTCTTTTGTCTCATGAGCTCTGAGCTGGAACTAATCAGAAATCTATTGAATTCGAACAAAAGAAAGTCGCTTCGCGCGAAAAAACTCGCCTAGTGGAAAACCGGCTTAACCCGCGTACTAATTCTGGTAAACGAACATTTCTCTACAGCGCCTCAATTCTCTTTAACGCCTTAGATAATGATTGCAAACAGCTTGCCATGTCACCTGCATGCACTTCTGATGCTTTCACGTCAAGATTAACTACTACTAAACGCAAACTCAGTAATTACTTTCTTCATAAACTTACCTGTATTAACCATCTGGAAGACCTTTTTGGCGTCAATTGTAATTTTTTATTGAATTGTAAATGTGTTTCTACTTGACTAGTTTATCACTTAACATTATTTCCATATATAGTGTATTAGTTATGTCTGTTGTATTTGTAAATATTGTAATATTGCGAGGGCCATATGTTAGATAACCTTTACGGTTAATACGTCTTTTCCCTCGTAAAATAAAGTTTTATTCTATTCTATTCTATTCTATTCTATTCTATTCTATTCTATTCTATAAGCACTCTCAAAGAAAATCATACTTTTCTAGTCATTATGCAATGTGATGTCATAAGTATGACATTTGCATATCAAACAAACCTGAATATCTCAAGAATGAAGCAAGGAAACGAAATTCTACGAAAGATGTTACGTTGTCATTTTAAGTGTTCTTTCAAATGCAATCATAAAAAACTGGAGTGAAATTTCACTGCATTGGCACTTTAAAATAATACCATGATCACCTCGGTTTTCATTGTTCTCAAAGGGAATGTAAATCCCGTATTTTCCTCATTACCCATGCATACGCCTTTGTCTTCTAAATTTCCCCGGGAAATTTAGTAGAAAACAAAAGATTTCTTTGTCTACTAATTTTCCCTCATCAAGCATGCAGGGAGAAATTAGTAGACAAAGAAATCCTTTGTCTTTTACTAAATTTCCCGCTTGCTTATCTATTAACACAAAGCATGTCCAAAGGTATAATTACTTCAATCAATAGTAAAACTCGTAAACAACTTCACTGAACCATACAAAAACAAACACCTAAACTTATCTCAGCATACTTCTCTGAGTTTTCCTCGGCGATCATAATATTACAAACTGATAACATGACTTGTCGCGAAATTAGCGATTAAATTGCCCTTCGCCTCGGGAAGATTTGTAAAAGTCCTCGGGGCGAAATCTTCCCTCGGCGGCGGGCAATTTAATCGCTAATTTCCCTCAAGTCATGTTATTACTTATAATAACACACGTCAAAACTTGGACTAAATAATACTAAGAAAATGCACTAATGACTTACTATTTTAACGTTTTAAGAATTTTATTCCTTTTCTTTGCACAAAAATATAATTTTTGTCTCGCACGAAACTATTAATTAAGCGGTAATTTATTACCTGACGCGGTGCCTTTTAAGAATAGAGAGCTTAAGCATACAGGCGTTTTAGAGCCACGGACGGCGATTGAATTCAATAGCATTTTGCATTCAAGACAATGATAATGAGCAATTTAAAATTCCAAGAGCAAAGAGAACGCCGTCGTCGTTCTACACAAGACGTCATTGAGAGCATTTTCACGTTCTTGAGACGACGGGAACTTCTAGAACGTTGAGGCCTGTCATCGTTGTTTTACTACAACAGACATGTTTTTAAAGTAGACTGAAACTTGTATTTTAAGGGGGATAATTTTTTTACATTACAATATAAAATAAAGGATCTGTATTTTTATATAAAGATATGTGATTATTCATAGCCTTTGTTTTGGGTAAAAAAGTTTTTTCCAAGAATACGCGGTTCAGTAGTTCTGTATTGTATTCCTGTTCTTCCGGTCACCGTCCGTGTCTCAAAAACGCCTAATATGCTTAAGCTCTCTATTGACTTTAATATAGACGCTACAATCATTAGTTTAGGAGTACTGGGGTTATTTGGGAAGTCATTAAAGCATTAAAATATATTATTATACGGCACGGATTACTTCCGGTAAAATCACGCGCTGTGATTGGTTGCTGACGGGGCGAGATTTCTCCGTAATGCCCGCGGGCATTATGAAAATTGTTAATGCCCTACGATTGGAAACAAACAAAAAATCCTAATAAGAAACTTTTATTGCCGAAAAACGACGAAAATAAATGAAATAAACGACGATGAACATTATAAAAGTAAATTCTAGTATCCAGACGAGAAAGAAACAGCAGAAAATAACGCTAGTTCGGTGTTTTGACGAAGTTAAAGGAAGCGAAGACCAAGAAATACAAGATTGATTTTGAAATAAAAAGTGCCATATAATAAACTACTTAATAACCTCGACCGTTCGGTCTTTACGGTAAAATATTAAACCTCGGTCTTGAGCGTGTTAACCTCGCTATCGCTCGGTCAATACAGCAAAACTTCGGTTTAATATTTTACCGTAAAGACCTCACTCTCGATTATTAAGTAGTTAATAATCAGTTAAGCCCCGGTCAAACGAGGATGAGTTGATGAGAGTTGCAACTCTCGGTCGCGTTTGACCACCAACTCTCATCGACTCTCATGCACTCTTATCAACTCTCATCAACTTTGAACTGGTTCAAATTTTAGTGAGAGTTGATGAGTTTTTGCTCGTTTGACCGGTCATGAGAGTTGGCATATGAGAGTTGATGAGAGTTTAGCGGCTAGAAATTGTTTTGACTGTATTCGTGACTTTTCGTGACAAGAAAAGGCAAGAATGCAAAATATATCTGTCTATTTATTGCGTCGAAATTCGTTCCTAGTCTCCCTGCTACGCGCGGTAAATCCTACTTACGGTGCGTACTTACGGTGCGTAAATACGGTGCGTAGTTACGGTGCGTAAATACGGTGCGTACTTACGGTGCGTACTTACGGTGCGTAATTACGGTGCGTACTTACGGTGCGTACTTACGATGCGTACTTACGGTGCGTACTTACGGTGCGTAATTACGGTGCGTACTTACGGTGCGTAATTACGATGCGTACTTACGGTGCGTACTTACGATGCGTACTTACGGTGCGTAATTACGGTGCGTACTTACGATGCGTACTTACGGTGCGTACTTACGGTGCGTACTTACGGTGCGTACTTACGATGCGTACTTACGATGCGTACTTACGGTGCGTAATTACGGTGCGTACTTACGATGCGTACTTACGGTGCGTACTTACGGTGCGTACTTACGGTGCGTAATTACGGTGCGTACTTACGGTGCGTACTTACGGTGCGTAATTACGGTGCGTACTTACGGTGCGTACTTACGGTGCGTAATTACGATGCGTAATTACGATGCGTACTTACGATGCGTACTTACGGTGCGTACTTACGATGCGTACTTACGGTGCGTACTTACGATGCGTACTTACGGTGCGTAATTACGATGCGTACTTACGGTGCGTAATTACGGTGCGTACTTACGATGCGTACTTACGGTGCGTACTTACGGTGCGTACTTACGGTGCGTACTTACGGTGCGTAATTACGATGCGTACTTACGGTGCGTACTTACGGTGCGTAATTACGATGCGTACTTACGGTGCGTACTTACGGTGCGTAATTACGGTGCGTAATTACGGTGCGTAATTACGGTGCGTACTTACGGTGCGTACTTACGGTGCGTAATTACGGTGCGTAAATACGGTGCGTACTTACGTTGCGTACTTACGGTGCGTAAATACGGTGCGTACTTACGATACGTAATTACGGTGCATAATTACGGTGCGTACTTACGGTGCGTAATTACGGTGCGTACTTACGGTGCGCAGTTACGGTGCGCAAATACGGTGCGTAACTACGGTGCGTAAATTCGGTGCGTACAACTCTCGTCAACTCTCATGGTAAACTCTCATCAACTCTCATCCTCGTTTGACTGGGGCATGAGAGTTGAGAAAACTCTCAGACAAACTCTCGCTTGCCAACTCTCATCAACTCTCATCCTCGTTTGATCGGAGCTTTAGCCGTGACTTATTTTATTTATAAAATTTAACCGCCGTCCTAGAATCGTAACGTCCATAATGCAGAGATGATATCGCATGAAACAATATACCGCTTGTAAAAAGGACAACCCCCAGGGTTCGAAATAGCGGTCGATCGGCTGCCGGTGATAGCCGGCAGTTTTAGGACGTTGCCGGCGATTATTTGGGCCTATGTCCAGAACGTAACTTTGCTGCTTGGGAAACAGCCGGCAAGAATTTTGACCTACAAAAAAACAGCCTACAAAATTAGGCATATTTCCTGAACGTTATTTCGAACCCTGCTTCCTTCAGTTTCTCTCTTTTCATCCCTCCCCACATGCCTTTCCAGCCAAGTTTTCAATCATCAACAAAAATCCTCTGCAGAGAGCACAGCTCTTCAGTTTTTAATTTTCTCTGAATTCAGGCTCTAGCTGCTTGATCCAGAAGAATCATGTCGATAAGTTTTCTTCTTTTTCCTATCCTGTTTTTCTTTTTCATCTTTTCTTCTCTTCTTCCTGCGATGTTCATCTTCAGATTCACTGTTATCACGTAATGATGATCCTCTATCCCTCCTGCTTTTCTCCTTTCTCCTGTCATCACCTCTGTTATCCCTGCTGTACCCCTCGTTTCCTCTGTGTCCTTTTCTATCCCTACTGTGATCCTTATTATCCCTACTGTACCTGTCCTCTGAACTCCTATCTCGTTTACGTTCTTTTTCTCGGTGACGATCTTCGAGTTCATGCTTTCCTTTATCTCTTGTTTTATCCCTATTCTTCCTCGAATACCTATCCTCAGATCTCCGATTTCCATCTCTATCCTCATGTTCCCTAAGGTATCCCTTTTTATCCCTCTTGTCCCTATAGCTCCTATCATCTGAATCATCAGAGTTCCGGCTTCGTTGCACTTTATCTGTGCTGCGTTCCTCGTTATCCCGAAGCTCCTTATCTTTCCCTCTTTTCCTGTCCCGCTTATTTTGCTCAGCTCTGGCTTCACCACTGTCGTCACTTGTCTGGTTACCATGACGATTCCCGCCACTTCGCTTCTCAGAATTCCCGTGTCTTCTACACAGAGAAAAAATATCAAAATTAATACAAAAAAATTCAAAAAATATAGACCAATGACAATATTCTTTATAACATAGAGGTCATATAACGCCGTTTCTGATTGGCTACTGTGCGTGCTCCATAACCGTCGATGGAGCACAGCAATTTCAAACGTAATGAGAAACTCATTTTTAATCAGCGAAATAAATATTGTTTTCCGTTGTTTTGTGTCTGATTCTCTGTTATAAAAGAAATGGTTCATGGTTTGGCGTGCTCCATCGAGTTTTAGTATACACCCAACCATCGTCTTTTACAAATCCTACATTCTGATTGGCTACTGAACCGTTGTCTATTCGTGATGGACAACGTTTGAGAAAAATGAAAACAAACCTGAAAAAATACGGCAGTAAACTCGAGTTTTGCAGACGTTTCGGAGGAATTTTTTGAGAGTTTGATAGAAAATTCTATCCTTGAGAAAAATAAAAACGCCACAAAATATGGCATGAAGATTTTTAATGGTAAGGAACGAAATACAATTAAACCGTATTTTATGAATTAAATCTGCTTTTACTTGCCGCTCACGAGTGGTTAAATAACACAAAATTTTCGTCAGTTTCCACTAGAAAAACTGTATTTTTTAGAGTAGGTACAGGGTGTATACTAAAACAATTAGACAACTCGTCCTCGTTGTCTATGAGCGAATAGTCAACGAAGGCGAAGCCTGAGTTTTGTGGCGTGTTTAGTTTTCTCGGGGATAGAATTTTCTATCAAACTCTCAAAAAAATTCCTCCGAAACGTCTGCAAAACGAAAGTTTACTGCCATACTTTTTCAGGTTTGTTTTCACTTTTCTCAAACGTTGTCCATCACGAATAGACAACGGTTGAGTAGCCAATCAGAATGCAGGATTTGTAATAGACGATGGTTGGGTGTATACTAAAACTCGATGGAGCACGCCAAACCATGAACCATTTCTTAAACACTATAATACACAACCTAGTGTTTTCAGGACTTTGTTCTTCGCTCGACGTGCGCCGTCGTTTCTAGAAAAATAAAATAAAATTCAAGAACGATTAGTGAATGTGTTTATCTTAGTTATTCTATTTTTAATAATGAAATAAAATATAATGCACTTGCTTACCCTGTAGTTGCCCTTTTTATGTTTCTTGGAAGAAATTTTCTGTTCATCCTGGCTACCACTGCGGTCACTGTCACCTTCCCCAAAAACTAAATCGTATCTTTCTTTTGTTAAGAAAAATGCTCCGCAATATCTTACTGCACTTGTGTAAATCCATGCAATGTAGTTTTGGCAAATAGAGAACACAATTGTTAGGTACTACACGTAAGACTATTATAAAAAGTTGTAAATAACTCTTCTAGCTAATTGTTTGAATTTATCCCTATATATATTGTTATTAAATCATACCCTTACAAAAAATCCACATGAACATGTTCCAAAATCACATGCGATCACACCTAATCACATCTGATCACATCTAATCACATCTGATCACAACTGATCACATCTGATCACATCTGATCACATCTAATCACAACTGATCACACCTGATCACAACTGGTAACATCTGATCACATGCGATCACATCTGATCACAACTGATCACAACTGATCGCATCTGATCACATGCGATCACATCTGATCACATGCGATCACATCTGATCACAACTGATCACATCTGATCACATCTGATCACATCTAATCACAACTGATCACACCTGATCACAACTGGTAACATCTGATCACATGCGATCACATCTGATCACAACTGATCACAACTGATCGCATCTGATCACATGCGATCACATCTGATCACATGCGATCACATCTGATCACAACTGATTGCATCTGATCACATGCAATCACATCTGATCACAACTGATCACATCTGATCACATGCAATCACATCTGATCACATGCAATCACAACTGATCACATGCGATCACAACTGATCACAACTGATCACATCTGATCACAACTGATCACATCTGATCACAACTGATCACATCTGATCACAACTGATCACATGATCACAACTGATCACAACTGATCACAACTGATCACATGCGATCACATCTGATCACAACTGATCACATGCAATCACATCTGATCACATGCAATCACATCTGATCACAACTGACCACATGCAATCACATCCGATCACAACTGATCACATCTGATCATATAAACGTATACGCATGCACGCATTGTGTACCTATGTTTTACATACTCAAAAGGATACTTATCTTTCTTGGAAGAATCTTTAATCTTTAGTTTGGATTTAGTTTCTTTCTTATCTTTTAGTTCATAAACTGGCTTGGATCCTATACAACAAAATACACGAAGATAATTATGTAATATAATACAGTGTGCAACAAAACAACACAACACAACACAACACAACACAACACAACACAACACAACACAACACAACACAACACAACACAACACAACACAACACAACACAACACAACGTACAGTAAGTAACACCATGCAACGCAACACAACCAATAGCGTATTCGTAATGTCTTACAATGTAGTGTAATGTCTTACAACATAGCGGAACATTTGATAGCGTAATGTCTTAGAATGTAGCGTAATGTCTTACAATGTAGCGTAACGTCTTACAATGTAGGGTAATGTCTTACAATGTAGCGTAACGTCTTACAATGTAGGGTAATGTCTTACAATGTAGCGTAACGTCTTACAATGTAGCGTAATGTCTTACAATGTAGCGTATTGTCTTACAATGTAACGCAATGTCTTACAATGTAGCGCAATGTCTTACAATGTAGCACAATGTCTTACAATGTAGCGCAATGTCTTACAATATAGCGTAATGTCTTACAATGTAGCGCAATGTCTTACAATGTAGCGCAATGTCTTACAACGTTCATTACAATGTTACATCGTATCGTATATCTTATGTAGCTTTAGTGAAACGCGCCTGACTTTATAATATGGCGAGCAATAAATCATATGACCAGACCTGCGTATACTTGTACCTACCAGGTTTGCTGTAAGCCAATTTTGAAACCGACTGACTGAAGTCCACATGGATACGTCGATCATCAATGAGAACATTATCCATTTTAAAATAAGCTCTTTCACAATCTTCTGGCTGCAGTAGAAAAAGTACCGTATGATAAGTTCGCAACTGGTCCCGGTTTGGTCTTAAAATGTATATATTCTACACTCGAATTTTCCTTCACCAAAAATCCCTAGAACATGCTATGTAATCGAGTGAAATGCCCAATATTACGTATGATAAGTTGTACGTATACATGTAGTGCATGTGGTACGTTTGCGAGCTTGGTGTAATGGAACAGACGTTTGGTAGACGTTCGTCTTGAGCTCAGTTACTCAGAAAAGATTTCCGAGCCCCAGACAGGGTTCGAACCTGCAACCTTCTAACGTATATGCACTACATGTATACGTACAACTTATCATATCACTTTAATTACATCTCATATGCAAACGCTACCACTTAGGAGCACATATGACTATGAATTTGCAACCTTAGCTCTCCATCTGAGCCTCAGTGGCTCAATGGTTAGAGCGTCTAACTGGTCATCAGAAAGTTGCAGGTTCAAACCCTGTCTGGGGTCTCAGAAATCTTTTCTGAGTAATTGCGCTTGACGAACGTCCACCAAACGTCTGTTAAATGCATTAAAGCCTTATTAACCGAGTGCGAGGTCTGTACGGGAAAGTATTTGCCTGAGGTTTTCGTACAGACCAAGCGACGAAGGAGCGAGGTTTGTGCGATAAAACCGAGGGCAAATACTTTCCCGTACAGACCAATCGAGCAAACGAGGTTAATAAGGAATTTATTATATGGCTATTGGTTCTTTTTATTTCTAAGCTTCGAGCGTTGTTTTCGTCTTCGGAGTATGCTGTTTACCTTACCTGTTGACTTTTTCGTGTCGCTTCTTGGCCTTCTTATCTACACCAGTTCGGCTTTTATTTGTCGTGTTTTTAGATAAACAGCTTTAAAGGAAACCAGCAGTGATGTTCCAACACATTTTATTGTTCAGAATATTTGAATAAAGATACCTATTTCTCTTTTATTTGTATTCAAATCAACTCAGAAATGTTCCCGCCAAAACTTACAGGGCCGAGAAAAAAGCGTATTGACCGGTCGGTCAATATCGTAAAATCCCGACCTCTCAGGAACCAATCAGCGTGCGACGTTTTGCGTACGGACCGGAAATCAAACCCAGCCATATAATAAATTAATTTATTAGTATTATCAAGAACACAAAGATCAATCATACAATCAAAACCAGGGCTACCGCTCCTGCCCCTAGCAGAAATAAGACCTCAGGTACAAGGCTGGAGTTATATACTACAAGCTCTTACATTTTCATACTCCACAAAGGCATACTGAAGAGATTCCTGTGACACTGAGTCCTTGATGATCTCACAACTACAGTAAACAGAAATACTCATTTTAGTTCAGCTCTTTTAGGCCACGTTTACACGGCACCGGGCGAATTCGAGACAGGTGTACCAGTTAATTTGGACCCCCCAAAAATTTGGATCCCCGGTCCAAATCTACTGGGAGATTCTGGAGATCTACTAGGAGATTCTGGAGATCTACTAGGAGATTCTGGAGATCTACTAGGAGATTCTGGAGATCTACTAGGAGATTCTGGAGATCTACTAGGAGATTCTGGAGATCTACTAGGAGATTCTGGAGATCTACTAGGAGATTCTGGAGATCTACTAGGAGATTCTGGAGATCTACTAGGAGATTCTGGAGATCTACTAGGAGATTCTGGAGATCTACTAGGAGATTCTGGAGATCTACTAGGAGATTTGGACCGGGGGGTCCAAATCTACTGGGGGGTCCAAATCTACTGGGGGGTCCAAATCCGCTGTGACACCGGTCTCGAATTCGCCCTATTTCGCCGTGCAAATAGGCCGAACCATACTAATTTCAGACCGGTTCCGAATTTTTCTTCCGTGTAAACAGGCGGAACCGGACTAATTCGAGAACGGTTCCGAAATTGCCTTCCGTGTAAACGGGTTGTTAGTCTAGTTCTTTTACAAAATATCTTCATACCACTTAACTGGTCCAAATCTAGAGAATATAATCTCTAGGTCTTCATCAGTAGTTACTGGGTTTAATTTACAAACAAACAACACATTATCAGGTGGTTTGATGTCCGCATCAGGAATGTCACCAACCTACAGTGTAATCACAAAAAAAACACATAATTTATTCACCATTTCAAGACTCTGGGACCTACAGTATAAAAATAAATAAATTTCATTAAAAATTAAATGACTATAAAAAAATATTATAAATGATATTGGGCATTTCACTGGATTACACAGCATGTTCTAAGGATTTAGGGTGAAGGAAAATTCGAGTGTAGAATATATACATTTTTAAGAAAAAATATGTTTTTTATAAAAAAATATGTTGGTTGAACAATACATGGCTAAAGACGATCTCTGTTCTAGCCACACCTGCGAATCAACCTGAATTGTTTACTCTAGGTTTCCATGGTAACCACATTGCATCATATAAGACGAAGGGTTGGAATCCACAAGAAACCAGGCTACATGTAGTTTAGCAGAAATTTGGACAAAATATATTTGGGTATACTGTAATTTTAAAACTTTTTTTCACAAAATTGTATTTATACCATTTCTAATATTTGTGCACCAGCTTTAAATTCTCGTTCTTCTATCATCTCTTCTACTTCTTCCATTGTTTTGCCTTTTGTGTCATCAATTTCTTCATCAGCTCCAATACGACCACTCTACAAGAAAAGAATAAAGGTTTAGAAATAGTTTTATACAATATCCTTGTTGCTATGCGTGTTTTCATTGGTTATTGCCCATGATCTATTAGAGGACAGACACATGGATCACGTCAGATCACGTCAGCTGACTTGCTTTTTTCTTTCTTCATGCCCCCAAATCCTGCAAGAAGTATTGTGTAATTTTTCTATTGTATAAAACAAATAGACTCCATTTTTTTGTTGTCTGTTCAGTTATAGATGCACAGAAGACGTCACAACGTGGTAAGAACATCAGTGACTCAACTGCGTCTCGTGGGCCACTTTTTTGTTCTTACCACGTTGTGACGTCATCTGTGCATCTATAACTGAACAGACAATGGCAAAATGGAATCTATTTGTTAAACAGTACACTATACCCTGCAAGTCAGAGCCCCTTTCTGACCTACCCAAGCTTCAAGAGAAAGTGGGCTCTGCCAACAAACTCGATCTTTGCCCCAAGTTTGGGGCAAGTCAGTCAGGTTTTAAACTGGTCAAACAAGTTCTAGTTTACGAACACGCGTAAGCAGGAAAATAGGAAGTGACGCATTAGAGCCTGGGCCCAAAATAGTATCTTGGCAACCGTTCATGCATGCTCAAAAGGAAATATTGAGTTTGTTGCCAGAGCCCACTTTCCCCCGAAGCCTGCGTAGGTTGGAAAGGGGCTCTGACTCGCAGAGTAAGTACACTAGTATTCATTCAAACAACTTGTACAGTCACTATAAAGTTCTTACATCAAGTTGCTCCTTGGTTGGTTCTGGAGAACGATCTGGAACCTTCAAACCAGCGGGATCATCATATGGATCATCCAGAATAACTGTATGAGTAATCCTTCAAAAAAGCAACAAATAAACAACATTATTACTATATTTATACAGAACATACATTATTGCTATTATTATAGAAGTTTTCATTTATTTAGATCCCATTTACATTGGTACCAGATGAATTTGGAACAGTCTTGAATTAGTACGGTTCCACCTGTTTACACAGTGAAATGGGACAAATTCAAGACAAGTCTCAAATTCATCCAGTACCATGTAAACAATTACATAGCCTTAGTTTTATACTGGGTACACAGCTACAAACCTGACATCTTGGTAAGGTCGGTGATTGTCATCACAAATAATTTCATTAAGTTTGTCAAGAATTTCAAATCCTTCTGCCACCTCACCGAACACTGTGTGTTGACCATCCAAATAATCCAAGTTTTCACCAAGAGTAATAAAGAACTAAAAAGATCAAAGTTATGTCAGTGATAAGCAGAGCTGAATAAGCCATTTACATATGCTCCAGTCTTTCAGGATTGCCCATGTAGAGATGGATATGTCAGCTACCAGAATGTTTTGCTAGCATCCTGGTGCTGATAAATATAGGATACTGGCAAAGTGGTAGCTGTAGTCACCCAACGCTATTTTACATCATCATGCAAATGGCTTATTGTTGCCTACAGTTATACTACCATATGCATTCAAGCATTTAGCAAACGTTGTCCAATGATATTAACAAAATGTTTGACAGATCAAATCAATAACAAATTGGGGGTGTAACTTTTCATTGTCAAGACTTGTCATTGTTCATTTCAGACTGCAGCATTTGCTTGGAATATACTTTTCTTTGGATTAATTGTGAGAATTGGAATGATCAGCAAACATAGGTCACTTGATAAGGGTAGTTCCACATCAGTGGGTAGTTCACTTCAATATAACAGCTGCCGAACGCATTTATTTTGTATTCTATGTTTGCCGTAGCCTGTGAGAAAATATCAACACATCGTTGAAACTTGAAACGGAAACAATAACAACGAAATGTTACACCCCCTATTTGTTATTGATTTGATCTGTCAAACGTATAGGACAACATGGACAACATGTTTATACATTGGACAACATGTTTCAAAACTCAAAAACAACTAGTTATTCATTAAACACTAAACGCTTGAATGCAAAGTAGCTATATAAGCATTAAACAGAGTAAAACAATAAAGAGGTCATTTTCGGCCAGCTCAGGCAGGAATGGGTTAATCACTTGTTAACTCATTGCTGCCTAGGATGTCTGAGGGTTTTCTCTTTGATGAGTATAATTATCTGGTGTTAAATGCAGTCACACAATAGAGGCAGAAATGGGTTAATCAACCCTTTCTATACAGTCTGTATTGTTGCACCTGTGAGCCATGCATATCATTTCCATTATTAACCATCGACACTGTCCCTTTCTTGATATGTTTAATTCTTGGTTTTGTTTCTGCTTCAAAGAATGTTGCCTGGTCTCCATAGAGACGTCTAAATATAGACTCCCCACCTCGTCCAGCTCCTGTTGGGTCACCAGTTTGAGCGAGGAAGTTTTTCTGAAACAAAAGAAATGCTGGTAATGAAGCACTAAGAAAATGAAAATCATGGAAGTTTATATGTAGAGTATGTATACCTGGACAACATGAAAGAGGCTGTAATTGTAGAATTTAATCTTACATAGCTTTAAAAAATTGAGGCAAGCTAAAAAAGAAAATGTTAAAAAAATTGAATGAGGAAGGAAAGGAGAGGAAGGAAAGGAAAGAAAGGAGGAAAGAAATTGAAAGAGATGGAAAAGGAAGGAAGGAAGGAAGGAAGGAAGGAAGGAAGGAAGGCAGGGAGGGAGGGAGGGAGGGAGGGAGGAAGGGAGGAAGAAAGGGAGGGAGGGAGGGAGGGAGGGAGGGAGGGAGGGAGGGAGGAAGGAAGGAAGGGAGGAAGGTAGGAAGGGAGGAAGGGAGGAAGGGAGGAAGGAAGGAAGGAAGGAAGGAAGGAAGGAAGGAAGGAAGAAAGAAAGGAAGGAAGGAGGGAAGAAAGGAAGGAAGGAAGGAAGGAAGGAAGGAAGGAAGGAAGGAAAAAGGGAAGGAGAGGAGTGAGGGAGTGAAAGAAGGAGAAAAGGAAGAAGGGATGGGAAAGAGAAGAACTGAAGGAAGAAAAGATGAAAGAAACAAGGAAGGAGTGAGAAAGAGAGGGAGAAAGTGAAAAAAGGAAAGAAGGAGTGAGTGAAGAAGGGAAAGAGGAAAAAAGAGAGGAAAGAAGAGAGGGAGAGAAAGAATTTGGGGAAATTTTACAGTTTACTGTCCCGAGTAATTCAGTGATTCCTATGCCACCAAGCGAGATTAATTTGATGACCTAACCCAAACGAAAACCCTAACCCTAAACAGTAACTGTGTCTACCGCTTATTCTATATGCTTACCGACACACTAACATGTTTATTGCCTAGCTTTATACGCTAACCTGACACAGTGATGACTCAGGTACGGTAAAGTGTAAACTACCCGAATTCGGGAAGCAGGGAGCTAGTGAGAAGAGGAGAGTTGGATAGAGTGATATAAACTACTTCCTACTGAATCTTTTATATACATGTAATGTACTACAAAAGTGAATAAATACTTTACCACGAGGTCTTTCATCTGTAAATAAATCAATAACCAAATCTCCAATGGTTGTCTCAAGTATTACCGACATACCTGACCGCTTAATCACCTTCTTTCAGCGAAAAAAATCCAAATAAACAGAACAACAACAACAGGAACTATATATATATATGGCTTCAGTTTAGCATGCTTGCAGACGTAGGGATAACGATGAACAAAGGGACATATTGGGACAGTAGATAATATTTCAAAATATCCCCTTAGTTCCCTCTGATTCCTTATTTTAATTTCAACATGGCGGCCAAGACCACTTTAAAAGACATCAAGTAATCTTCATTCATTTTTTATATTTTAACATAAGTTTTGGCCAATTTCTAAAGTCGTAGATAATCCGTAGGTCCTTTTGGTTTATTTCTGTGTTTTATTATTATTTTTAGGGGTGCTAAAACGCACAAAGGAAGGCGTTATCTGGAGCGAAAGGAGCCGAAAGTTGTTGAAAATACAAAAAACACGATGTTTATCCGTGGCGGAAGAACTAGTGAAATAGTTACCCAAACTTTGAAAGATTTAGTGAGTATTGTGGAATAGTAATCTTTAATGCTAGCATCATTATTTTATTTATTTAACTGGTCTAAGTCTGTAAAAAATTCAGTTTTTAGTTTATTAAAATAGCTTATTGTAAAAATATTCTCTCTTCATTTTAGTGTATTCTTAAAAAGCCGCATTCCGTCTTATTCAGAAGGTAAAGACTACTTGCTTTTGAATTTTTAGCACAAGAGATCTTAGTGAAATATAACTACATTCTAAAGTACATAGTAGTTTGTTGTTAATAGTTTAAACTTTAAAGTGAATTTTAAAAAATGAATGGTCAAATTTCTTATGTTTGTTATTTCTTAAATCAGGAAAAATATGTTGCGACCATTTGAAGATGAAACTTCCATTGTAAGTATGAAAGTTAATAGGTTGGTAAAGGCTTAGGGGTTGGTTAGTAATTACTGGCTGGTGATCATGCAGTGGTTGGTTGTGTGCCTAGTCTGGTAACTCAGCATGCTGGTGACCATATGAGGGTTGTTGGTAGTTTAACATGCTGGTGGTTGGTTGGCAGCTCAGTATACTGATGATCATAAGTGCATGTGGTTGGTTGGTTGGCACCTGACAACATGCTGGTGGCCACCAGCATACTGGTGACCATAAGTGTGGTTGGTTGGTTGGCAGCTGACATGCTGGTGACCATAAGTGTGGTTGGTTGGTTGGGTTGGTAGCTCAACATGCTGGTGGCCATGATGATGGTGGTTGGTTGGGAGCTCAGTATGTTGCTAACCATAAATGTGGTTGGCAGCTGACAACATGCTGGTGACCATGAGGGTTAGGGTGGTTGGTTGGCAGCTCAACATGCTGGTGGCCATGATGGTGGTTGGTTGGGAGCTCAGTATGTTGCTAACCATAAATGTGGTTGGCAGCTGACAACATGCTGGTGGCCATGAGGGTTAGGGTGGTTGGTTGGCAGCTCAACATGCTGGTGGCCATGATGGTGGTTGGTTGGGAGCTCAGTATATTGCTAACCATAAATGTGGTTGGCAGCTGACAACATGCTGGTGGCCATGAGGGTTAGGGTGGTTAGTTGGCAGCTCAACATGCTGGTGGCCATGATGGTGGTTGGTTGGTAGCTGACAACATACTGGTGACCATAAGTGTGGTTGGTTGGCAGCTGACAACATGCTGGTGGCCATGAGGGTTAGGGTGGTTGGCAGCTCAACATGCTGGTGGCCATGATGGTGGTTGGTTGGTAGCTGACAACATGCTGGTGACCATAAGTGTGGTTGGTTGGTTGGTTGGAAGCTGACAACATGCTGGTGACCATAAGTGTGGTTGGTTGGTTGGTTGGTAGCTGACAACATACTGGTGACCATAAGTGTGGTTGGTTGGCAGCTGACAACATGCTGGTGGCCATGAGGGTTAGGGTGGTTGGCAGCTCAACATGCTGGTGGCCATGATGGTGGTTGGTTGGTAGCTGACAACATGCTGGTGACCATAAGTGTGGTTGGTTGGTTGGTTGGAAGCTGACAACATGCTGGTGACCATAAGTGTGGTTGGTTGGTTGGTTGGAAGCTGACAACATGCTGGTGACCATAAGTGTGGTTGGTTGGTTGGTTGGTTGGTAGCTGACAACATGCTGACAACATGCTGGTGACCATAAGTGTGGTTGGTTGGTTGGTTGGTAGCTGACAACATGCTGGTGACCATAAGTGTGGTTGGTTGGTTGGGTTGGTAGCTCAACATGCTGGTGGCCATGATGGTGGTTGGTTTGTTGGTTGGTAGCTGACATGCTGGTGGCCATAAGTGTGGTTGGTTGGTTGGTTGGAAGCTGACAACATGCTGGTGACCATAAGTGTGGTTGGTTGGTTGGGTTGGTAGCTCAACATGCTGGTGGCCATGATGGTGGTTGGTTTGTTGGTTGGTAGCTGATATGCTGGTGGCCATAAGTGTGGTTGGTTGGTTGGTTGGAAGCTGACAACATGCTGGTGACCATAAGTGTGGTTGGTTGGTTGGTTGGTTGGTTGGTTGGTTGGTAGTTGACAACATGCTGGTGACCATAAGTGTGGTTGGTTGGTTGGGTTGGTAGCTCAACATGCTGGTGGCCATGATGGTGGTTGGTTGGTTGGTAGCCGACATGCTGGTGACCATAAGTGTGGTTGGTTGGTTGGGTTGGTAGCTCAACATGCTGGTGGCCATGATGGTGGTTGGTTGGTTGGTTGGTAGTTGACAACATGCTGGTGACCATAAGCGTGGTTGGTTGGTTGGTTGGTTGGTTGGTTGGTTGGTTGGTTGGTTGGAGGCTGACAACATGCTGGTGACCATAAGTGTGGTTGGTTGGTTGGTTGGTAGCTCAACATGCTGGTGGCCATGATGGTGGTTGGTTGGCAGCTGACCATGTGTGGTTGGTTGGTTGGTAGCTGACAACATGCTGGTGGCCATGATGGTGGTTGGTTGGTTGGTTGGTAGCTGACAACATGCTGGTGACCATAAGTGTGGTTGGTTGGTTGGTTGGTTGGTTGGTAGCTCAACATGCTGGTGGCCATGACGATGGTTGGTTGGCAGCTGACCATGTGTGGTTGGTTGGTAGGCAGCTCAACATGCTGGTGACCATGAGGGTCAGGGTGGTTGGTAGGCAGCTCAACATGCTGGTAGTTGGTTGGTTGGCAACTCAGCATGATGGCTACTGATCACAGGCTGACTACTGGTCACAGACTGGTTGGTTGGCTGACAACAGTGGTGGTTCCACTTGTCATTGGATATTTTAGATTTATTCTTTATATTAATTATATTTTCAGGAATTCTTTTCAAACAAAAATGATGCATCAATGTTTGTCTTTGGGTCACACTCAAAAAAGAGACCTCACAATCTGGTCTTTGGTAAGCCTCGAATATAGGATCCTTAAGTATCCTGCACAATCCTTCTGGATCCCTCAAGATCCTCCTGAGGGGGGGGGGGGGATCACAACACAACCAGACATTGTACACTCACAAAAGAATAATTTTTCATGTTTTTAGGTCGTTGTTTTGATGGCCATATTTTAGACATGATTGAGCTGGGTGTTGAGAAGTTTGTTTCACTTAATGAATTCAAGGTAGAGTAGAACAAAAGCCAATATTAAATCTTGATTTTGTTTATTATTTAATTGTTCATTGTTTTTATTGACTTAATATTTTTGTTCATTTTTTTTCTAGACAGAGAAATGTTCCAGTGGCACCAAACCATGTCTTGTCTTTGCTGGAGAAATGTTTGATTCCGATCCTGAATACATAAGACTAAAGAACCTTTTAATAGGTAAGCAATTTGTAGACCTTTCTATATAATTAATATTCTTATTTTATTTTATTTAATATTTATTTGTTTCTTTGCCTTTGTTAGACATATTTCGAGGTCCAGTGGCAGACAAAATCAGGTTACAAGGATTAGAACATGTTATCCAATTTACTGCACATGATGGGAAAATATATCTAAGAAGTTACAGGTGGGCTACCAGCTGAGCATAAATCTACTGAACTGAAGTTTTCTCTTTGTTTGAAGAGGTTATTTCTTGATGAGTAAAGTCATCTGATGTTAGACAGAGTAAAATAGCAAAGGGACTGGTTTTGTCTGGTCTTAAAGGGTATTGGCAATAAAAATTAAGTTTGTCTCAATTGAAAGAACTCGCCAAATGGTGTAAGAAGACCTTTGGAAATTTTTCTATATCTTTCTTGTGTTTTGGAAATATTTCGACCAAAGACAGCGTGCTGTCCGCCATCTTGTTGTAATATTGGGTCTAATTAACTAGGAAATTGGTGACGTCACAAGCAGGGTAAACCTGATGAAACTACTCCGTGGGTGCCCAAATTTCCACGGAAGGCTTTTTAAATGTTGTGGGTCAATTTAAAATGAAAATAGCGCAACAAAAAATCGGGTTTCTAGCTCATAATGTCATAAGGTTGGCAAGATAAAATTTCACTTTACCCTGCTTATGTCGTCACATGCATAATTTTGCATATCGAAAATAATTCCAAGATGGCGGACAGCACGCTGAGTTTGGTCGAAATATTTCCAAAACCAAAACAGATACGGAAAAATTGTAAAAGGTCTTCTTATACCATTTGACGAGTTCTTTCAAATGAGATAAACTTAATTTTTATTGCCAATAAATTTAAAGGCGGTTTTCCACTAGGCGATTTTTTTCGTGTGAAGCGACTTTCTTTTGTTCGAATTCAATAGATTTCTGATTAGTTCCAGCTCAGAGCTCATGAGGCAAAAGAAAAAGTCGCTTTGCGCGAAAAAAGTCGCCTAGTGAAGAACGGGCTTTAAGGAGTTATTTGTCACTACTTGCTTCTATAGACATAAGAACAATTTAGCCAATAGCATATTCAGTATAATAAAAACCGTTAATTAATGGCTAAATTGAACACACATATATGTGTACTTAGCCGTTAATGGTGAAATTGGACGTGCAATTAGCCATTAAAGTGTCTATGAAATGAAAAATTCGTTGGAATTTTTGTTGTTTTATTGTACAGAGAAGCATGGCAGGAGCACTCACTGAAAATTTCAAGAGAATCTGATGCGTAGTTTTCGCGCTATTAACTCTCAAAGTTTGCAATGGCTAGTCGTTCTTGGAGAAAAATTGGGCTTTCGGAAACAATGCTTATGACGTACGCAGATGGACAACTATGCATAAGAACAATAGATTTCACTATTAATTATCCATGTGCGTACGTCATAAGGCATTGTTACCAAGAAGCCCAAATTTCCCCAAAACAAACTATCCACGGCAAATTTTGACTCGGTTGATAGCGCGAAAACTACGCATCAGATTCTCTTGAAATTTTCAGTGAGTGCTCTTGTCATGCTCCTCTGTACAATAAAACAACAAAAATGCCAACGAATTTTTCACTTCATAGACACTTTAATTAATGGCTAAGTTATTAACATACCATGTGCGCGTGTGTGTTCAATTTCGCCATTTAACGGCTAAATTTCGTTCAGAAAAGTACTTTAATTAATAACAGCGTGTAGAAACAAGGTCAGAAAAGGCTTAAGATCCACATTAACGAATAAATTGCTTGCTTTATTATTAAATATATCAAATATTCAAGCCTTACTTGCTTTTCCAGAGTGTTGTTAAAGAAATCTGGTACAAAAACACCACGGGTAGAACTCGAAGAAATTGGACCATCTTTGGACCTTATAAAAGGACGATCAAAACTTGCTTCCGATGACCTATGGAAGAGAGCTATCAAGAAACCAAAAACACTCAAGGTGATTTACTTCCTCTATTTTCTGAATCCTGAGGGTTTATAAAAGTGTACCTCAGTTGCAAAAAAAATATACCCAAGGTTGCAACAAATATTCAAGTAGCCTTCTCATATATAACTCGTGGGACATGAAGTGAAAAAAGGTCATTGCCATTTTTGTATCTGCGCAACGCGCAGATATATTGCTATCGTGTTGTGTGTTTGTGTGTGTGTTTGTTAACTTTTTGGTGTAACCACTGACCTGTAATGTGTGCAGTAGTGTGACTGTTTATATTTCCTCGCCATGTTGTATGAACTACGGAGTGAGACGAAGAACAACATTATTTTCGAAGAAAGTCAATTGCAATGCTGTATGATTGGAGTGGTATGATTCAGGGATACTTTAAAATGATTGCGTTTGACCGTACGCCAAGTAAATAGCGTAATAATGCAATTTGATATTTGCGCTCATGTCAGTTCAAATAGCCTTTTCTCCGTTGTTATTCTATACTATGTTCTCTAATTCACATATGTTGTACAGAATTTAACGCTCTATCTAACCGTACAAGTTTCCCAAATGGCACAAACCTACAGACGATTGATTTACTTTAAATATGACCGCGTTCGACCGTACGCCAAGTAAATAGCGTAATAATTCAATTTGATATTTGCGCTCATCTCAGTTCAAATATATTTTTCTCCGTTGCAATTCTATACGATTTTTCTAATTCACATATGTTGTACAGAATTTAACGCTCTATCTAACCGTGCAAGTTTCCCAAATGGCACAAACCTACAGACGATTGATTTACTTTAAGTACGACCGCGTTTGACCGTACGCCAAGTAAATAGCGTAATAATGCAATTTGATATTTGCGCTCATGTCAGTTCAAATAGACTTTTCTCCGTTGTTATTCTATACCATGTTCTCTAATTCACATATGTTGTACAGAATTTAACGCTCTATCTAACTGTAGAAGTTTCGTGAATGGCACAAACCTACAGACGATTCAGGGGTATACTTTAAACACGCGGTATCCGGCTCAACTGCAGTGAAGATGTATCCCAATACGTTTGTTATCTTATTAGATGTCGCTAAAATCTTATAAGATGTTGTAAGATCGTTTAAGATCTTATTACAAGATTTGGCGCAGATACATGTACGCATAGCGTACCTTTTGTTATGTTTTAAAGCCCAGCACACACTGAAAGACGTTTCTGAAACACATTTTCGAAACTTGTTTCAAAAAATAGAGCAGTGTTCTAATCAGGCAAACTTGGTTTCTGAAACAAAGTTTTGGAAACTTTTCAACATACACTGAAACCGTGTTTTGGCAATTCTCTCTGGTGTATTCTGGTCTTATAAACCATAGTCAATCGAGATATGGTCTGGAAACATGGCAAACTTCAAAGCTCCTATAATGAGCTGTGATTTTATGTTGAACCGTACCTTACACCGTGCACATCCTTTGTTTTAGGTTTATTACTCGGGCGACTGTGGTCGGCCGAGTCTAGGTTTCGGCTTTTTTTTGCCTTTTTGGGGGGGTTCCACAAAATGGCATTATTGCATCATCCCGTCAGGCCTTGCGAAACTGTAAGACGTGCTCGATTTTCGATTTTTCGAGTTCTTTCTTTTCGACAAGCTTTGCCTTTGATCGAGTTGGGTTGAGGTGATTTCCGCGGTATTAGTGAATTCATCAGTAGTTGATCAGTAATGTTGCTGACAAGGTTTGTCCGAGAGTTCTGTACTTTTTAACAAACACTTAATATGCACACGCTGTTCCTCAGGTTTTATAGATGTGCGAAGACTGCGCCAATATTTGCAGAAATCAGTAGCCCGAGTGAACGCCTAAGCAGGCGTCTTGTTAATATTTAAATCGCACGGTTGAGTGATTGAACTGAAACGTTGCTATTGGACAATTCGTTCATTATACTAAAATACAATGGGTTCAGTGACCGTGCACCAAAGACTGTAGCTGAGTTTCCAGACCATATCTCGATTGACTATGTATAAACCGAGGCCGAGTATGGCAGGAGCATTCCTTGAAAATTTCAAGAGAATCTGATGTGTAGTTCTCCAGTTATAAACTCTCAAACTTTGCCATGGCTAGTTCGTTTTTGGAGAAATTTGGGTTTCCTGGAAACAATGTCTCATGATCGTCATTCATGATCTATGTTCTCTTGTAAATGCACGGAGCCCAGCCAATCAGAGCGTGCGTAGAGGGCACCTTATTTTATAAACACAGATGGATAATCGATACTAAAATCCATTGTTCTTACAGTGCGTTGCAACTTGAATAGCGTTGTTGCACGTATTACCACCCACCTTCAACACTGTCACGCAACAATGATTTTGTTGTAAGTTGAATCAGCATGTTGCAGCAAGTCGAACTGGAGTCTACTTTTTTCAACAAATTTTTTCAACTTACAACAAAATCATTGTTCGTAACAATGTTTAAGGTGGGTGGTAATACGTGCAACAACGCTTTTCAACTTGCAATGCAACAAAGTTGAAGAAAAATGTTGCCCTCACCTTGAAGGCCTGGCCAAACGCTTTCAACATTTCATTCAACATCGTTCAACATTGTTGAAGGCGTTTGGCCACTCCTGTTGAACATAGTCAATCGAGATATGGTCTGGAAACTCAGCTAAAGTGTTTGGTCTATCTTTTTGTTCGCCTTTATGCATTTTTGTGCACGGTGCACGGTCACTGAACACATTGTATTTTAGTATAATGAACGAATTGTCCAATAGCAACGTTTCAGTTTAATCACTCAACCGTGCTATTTAAATATTAATAAACCTAAAACAAAGGATGTGCACGGTGTAAGGTACGGTTCAACATAAAATCCCAGCTCATTATAGGCGCTTTGAAGTTTGCCGAGTTTCCAGACCATATCTCGATTGACTATGTGTTGAATGATGTTGAACGTTGTTGAATGGTGTTGAACGAAATTTGAACATGTTCAAATTTTCGTTCAAAACGTGTTCAACAATATCGAACGAAATTTTGAAAGCGTATGGCCAGGCCTTCTGCGTACGTCATAAGGCATTGTTAACGAGAGCCCAAATTTCTCCAGAAATGAACTAGCCATGGCAAACTTTAAGAATTCATAGCTTGTAGACTATACGTTGGATTCTGTTGAAATTTTTGATGAATGCTCCTACGATGCTCTTCTGTTCATCAAAAAACCCCATTTTTTTCACTTCATAGTCCATTTAATCAAAATTCCTTCTTGATTGGTATATAAAACTATAAATAATCTTTTCTTTTAGCCTAAGAAGACAAAGAACATTTCGCATGATACATTTGGTTCAAAGTTAGGCAAGATTCACATGCAACGACAGGATTACAATAAACTCCAGACAAGAAAGATGAAAGGACTAAAGAGAAAATCCACAGACAACTCAGCCAGCCAACACAGCACGAAACAAAGGAAAACTAAACGCACGTGACCATAATTTCGGAAAACAAAGATTGTATTATGTGAAATAAAATTTTCTCCACTTTTGCTTTGTATAAATATTCTCAAAAATCTATCAAGTACTATCATTCGACCTTCAGCTCCCAACTTGACCTGTAGCTCAGTTGGTAGAGCATCGGACTAGTAAACCGAAGGTCGCGGGTTCGAATCCCAGCCGAGCCAAGCAGAGTTTTCTCTAAATAGTGTAATAAAAGTAGCGTGCTGCGTGGGCAGTGTAGAAACAACAATCAAAATATAGTAAGGTTAGATATACTGCCGAAACAGAGAACGTAGGAGTCTAACGTTTCGAGCGAAGGCCCTTCGTCAGAGAGAAGGGCCTTCGCTCGAAACGTTAGACTCCTACGTTCTCTGTTTCGGCAGTATATCTAACCTTACTATATTTCGATTGGAGTTTTCTCTGCTTGTCTGGCCGTTTTTGATTTAGTTTAATAGTTTCTGAGATGTAGGCCTTTAAACATGCCAATTTGGGCCTTACGCCAAAAATTTCCGTCGTTCATTTTTAAGCACGGGGGCCTGGGACTTAGGAACCCAAGACGACCGTCTTCTTAGTTGGAATCAATGTGCGTACTGGAAAACAGGTGTGAGCTCGACATTTCGATTTTTCAGTCAAATATATGTGTTTTTATGAATCAATAAACCAAAACGTAGTTGTTTTGAACTGACTCGTTCCTGAGTCCCAGGCCCCCAAGGTGTTAAAATGAACGACGGAAATTTTTGAGAATTGGCATGTTCAGAAGCCAATATATCAAGAACCATTTGACTAAATTAAAAACGGCAAAATAACTTATTAACTAACTTTTTTGCCCTGGGTTCACTGTCCCGCAATAACCATTCCATTCACACCACGCTCGTCCCAGACTCTTGTTGATACGCGACATTTTCACGAAAATTGCTGTTTAGAGCCGCATATCTCGCGAATGAAAAGAGAAAACCGAAAAATGTTAAAGAACCTATTAACTAACTTTTTGTCCTCTACTCAAAAGTTAAAAACATTTTTTTGTGACATAAGCACTTTAAAGTTTTTATGGCCATAATATAATATAATATAATATAGATATTAACTTTTGTGGAAACACCACGTAAAATATTTATTTGCTAAGCTGTCGAGAATAGTTTTGAATAAAGAAATACCAAATGGTTTTCCGTGTTTGGATACTCTGATCCAAACACGCGGGAAATTGCGAGACTGGAGAAAAGCGTAACAAAACACGAGCCGTAGGCGAGTGTTTTTAGCTTTTCGAAAGTCGAGCAATTTCCCAAGTGTTCGGATAAGAGTTTCCAAACACAGAAAAAACCATATGGTATTTCTTTTATAAAATAATCACAAGTGAATATGATATACTGTCCGACATTTTCAAAAAATCGTTTTGGCGGGAATTTTCCATGTTTGGATACTCTGATCCAAACACAGCAATTGACCAATCAGGACTCGCGTAGTATACATGCTATTTTATAAAACGAAATACTGACGTTTCGAGCAGGGACTTTCATCTTGAGAGTAAAATGTGAAATAACCTCACATTTTACTCTCATGAAGAGCTCCGCTTGAAACGTCAGTATTTCGTTACTAAAAATTTCGGCAGTTTACCATCTTTCACGTTGTTTCTTCAAAAAAAGATGTTTTTATTCAGCTTTGGGATGGGTTTGGGCTACCCTTGAAATAGCCAATGAGCTATAAAGAGTTAATAATTGAATGATTTTATCGTTAAAAACTTACCAATTAGATGACACAGAATTTGAATGTATTCAGGACTTCGACAGTGCCAATTATTCGGTAATTCTTCAGAAAAATCCTTAGATAAACCGCACCATAGTCGGGATAGCGACTTGTAACGTAGCATAATGTCTTACAATGTAGCATAATGTATTACAATGTAGCGTAATGTCTTACAATGTAGCATAATGTCTTACAATGTAATGTAACGTCTTATAATGTAGCATAATGTCTTATAATGTAGCGTAATGTCTTACAATGTAGCGTAATGTCTTACAATGTAACGTAATGTCTTACAATGTAGCGTAACGTCTTACAATGTAGCGTAATGTCTTACAATGTAGCGTAATGTCTTACAATGTAGCGTAATGTCTTACAATGTAGTGTAATGTCTTACAATGTAGCGTAAGGTCTTACAATGTAGTGTAATGTCTTACAATGTAGTGTAATGTCTTACAATGTAGCGTAATGTCTTACAATGTAGTGTAATGTCTTACAATGTAGCGTAATGTCTTACAATGTAGCGTAATGTTTTACAATGTAGTGTAATGTCTTACAATGTAGTGTAATGTCTTACAATGCAGCGTAATATCTTACAATGTAGCGTAATGTCTTACAATGTAGTGTAATGTCTTACAATGTAGCGTAATGTCTTACAATGTAGCGTAATGTCTTACAATGTAGTGTAATGTCTTACAATGTAGTGTAAGGTCTTACAATGTAGTGTAATGTCTTACAATGTAGTGTAATGTCTTACAATGTAGCGTAATGTCTTACAATGTAGTGTAATGTCTTACAATGTAGCGTAATGTCTTACAATGTAGCGTAATGTCTTACAATGTAGTGTAATGTCTTACAATGTAGTGTAATGTCTTACAATGTAGCGTAATATCTTACAATGTAGCGTAATGTCTTACAATGTAGTGTAATGTCTTACAATGTAGTGTAATGTCTTACAATGTAGTGTAATGTCTTACAATGTAGTGTAATGTCTTACAATGTAGTGTAAGGTCTTACAATGTAGTGCAATGTCTTACAATGTAGCGTAATGTCTTACAATGTAGTGTAAGGTCTTACAACGTAGTGTAATGTCTTACAATGTAGTGTAATGTCTTACAATGTAGTGTAATGTCTTACAATGTAGTGTAATGTCTTACAATGTAGTGTAATGTCTTACAATGTAGTGTAATGTCTTACAATGTAGTGTAATGTCTTACAATGTAGCGTAATGTCTTACAATGTAGCGTAATGTCTTACAATGTAGCGTAATGTCTTACAATGTAGTGTAATGTCTTACAATGTAGCGTAATGTCTTACAATGTAGCGTAATGTCTTACAATGTAG
>CAXIUP010000020.1:313948-406448 GCA_964035015.1 Corallium rubrum | reverse complement strand
CACCATCATGACCACCACCACCATAATCATCACCACTACTATCACCACCACCATCATCACCACTACTATCACCACCACCACCACCATCATCATCACCACCACCACCACCATCATCACCACCACCACCATAATCATCACCACTACTATCACCACCACCATCATCACCACTACTATCACCACCACCACCACCATCATCATCACCACCACCACCACCATCATCACCACCACCACCATAATCATCACCACTACTATCACCACCACCATCATCACCACTACTATCACCACCACCACCACCATCATCATCACCACCACCACCACCATCATGACCACCACCACCATAATCATCACCACTACTATCACCACCACCATCATCACCACTACTATCACCATCACCACCACCATCATCATCACCCCTATCTCTTTTATTGTCAACCCCTTGCTCAACCTGTGTCTGCGCAAACTACAATGTAAAATACAGAGTAAAATACTACATCATACCGCTGCTTGTAGATCCTTCAATTGAAAACTCGTTCATCAACTGGGTCAGCTCATTACGTTGTCTGCCCTAGAAGAAATAACACAACAAAACTTTTAAAGTGTTCATGCATGACAAGAAAATTAAGTTTGCCTTATTTAAAAGAACACTTAAAGGGCAATAGCACTAAAAAATAAATTTGTCTAATTTGAAAGAACTCATAAAATTGTAATAGAACAACCTTTACAACTTTTTCGTATCTCTCTTCGTTTTCAAGATATTTCAATTTGTTTGATATGTAAATGAGATGGTCTCAGACGTTAGGCGTGGGGTAAAATATTTTCACATGTAGCAAAACCAGTTATATCTCTAAGTTAGTTCAGCGAAATCATTTGAAACTGTGCACATAAAAACTCCTTGCGACGCGGAACATTTCATGTTAGATATGTAAGTGATTTTGCTCTGTATGAAAATATTTTACCCCACTCCTGACGTCAGAGACCATCTCATTTACATATCAAACAAATTAAATTATCTTGAAAACGCAGAAAGATACGAAAAAGTTGTAAAGGATCTTCTATTACAATTTTATGAGTTCTTTCAAATTAGACAGACTTAATTTTTAATGCCAATCCCCTTTAAAATGAGAAAGTAACATATTTTGCAGTTTTTCGTTTCCTTGCTTCGTTGCTGAGATATTTCAGTTTGTTTGATATGCAAATTTGACTTCTAAGATAACGTTACGTCACAGTTTGCATAATGACTTATCGCGAAGTGTTCTATATCTTTGTTATTATCGAACAAAAGCACTTGGCGAATTAGGAACCGTGTGCGAGTGTTTCTCCTACAACAGAGTCTGTAAATTTTAAGTGTTTTTGTTTGACAATAACAAAGATATATAATCTTTTGCGATGTCATTACGCGAAGAGTGACGTAAAGTTATCTTATATGTTAAATTTACATAACAAACAAACTGAAATACCTCAACAACGAAGCAAGGAAACGAAAAACTGCAAAATATGTTACTTCGTCATTTTAAAGTGCTTATATCACTTGTGGGGTTTTAATGTGTTTGAATAGAGCAAAAAAAGTCAGTTAATAAGTTATTTCGCCGTTTTTGATTTAGTCACATAGTTCCGGACATATTAGTTTCTGAACATGCCAATTCTCAAAAATTTCCGTCGTTCATTTTAACACCTTGGGGGCTTGGGACTCAGAAACGAGTCAATTCAAAACAACTACGTTTCGGTTTACTGATTCACATAAACACATATATTTGACTGAAAAATCGAAATGTCGAGCTCACACCCGTTTTCCAGTAGGCACATTTACTCCAACTAAGAAGACGGTCGTCTTAAGTTCCTGAGTCCCAGGCCCCCGTGCTTAAAAATGAACGACGGGCCCCAATGAAGGCCCAAATTGGCATGTTTAAAGGCCTATATCTCAGAAACTATTCAACTAAATCAAAAACGGCAAAATAACGTATTAACTAACTTTTTTTTATCTATTTAAATATGTACCCCATAAATAAATACCCCACAAGTGATATAAGCACTGACTTTAAGTGTTCTTTCATACCGGATAGCTTTTGTGCCGGCACGAAAACCATATCGGATAGGCCTTCTGTTCACACGCAAAACGCCTGCTCTGGCACAATTTCTGTGCCGGCACGCCGCTGCGTCGCTCCGATCTCAAAAGAGGTACATCTTGTATCGGATAGCTTTTTGTGCCGTTCCAGCTCCAGTGTGAACGGAGTTCGAAATCGTTCCGGAAGTAAATTAATAGAATAGAGTGTGGTGATTGGTTGTATCTTCATGTTTTCGTGCCGGCACAAAAGCTATCCGGTATAGTGTGAACGGGGCTTACTTCGGCACAATATCGTGCCGAGCGAATCTGCTTACACTATCACTGGGCCTAAGACAAAGTAAGACAGAAAGAAAGTAATGTAAAGTAGAGGAAAGCAAACACATACTTTAGTGCCGTCTACAGTGATTACTTTTCCTGAGTGTTGTTTCACAGTTTGAACTTCAGCTTGTCTAAAAGTACAAGAAAATATTTTTGAGACAACTACATGGTTCCAATTTTTCTGTATACAAGGCAATACTATCGTAGATAACTCTATCGGTCATCTGTTCTCTCTAGAGGACCAGTAAGGTATCAAGGCCATCAAAGTCAGAAAACACCATCAGAAACGGTCATCAGAAACCAGCAAATACAATTTACAGTCAACTCTCGTTCTAGCGGACAGTCTGGGGACCGTCATTTGGTGTCCGTAATAACGAGAGTCCGTAATAGCGGGATGCGATGAAAATATCCCGATTTCAGGTTGTAAAATGTCACCATAATGTATTACCGCTTTTTTGTTTTAAAATGTCCAGTTTATTTCAATTTCTAGTTGACGTTTACTGTGATACATAAGTACACAGTGCAAGTCAAAATACAAGTCAACAGAAATGATGACGAACGGAATCTTCAAAGTACTTCCGCTGACAAATAGCAAGATGTAAATATGTCACTCGATAAATTAAAAAGTTATTCACTTTCATGTATCGAGAGAAAAATACGTCCAAGATGTCCGTTGTGACGAGAGTAGAACAATAAAAATGTTTGTTGGGGACCACATGAAGTGTCCGCAATTCCGTAATAGCGAGAGTCCGTAATAGCGAGAGTTATTTCAATACATTTCATAGTAGTTTCGGCCGGGGATTTACCAACTGTCCTAATAGCGGGGTGTCCGTATAATAGCGGGGTGTCCACAAGGCGAGAGTTGACTGTATATGTAATATTTGGCATTTCACTCGATTAAACTGCATATACTGGGTAAATTACCTAGTACATCCAGTTCAATCGAGTGAAACGCCCAATAGTGCTTGTAATATATACCCAATTCTATTCCCAGTATTACCACATTATATATACAGAATTCGTGGCCAAGCTCTTGGCAACGGCTTCCATAACTCAGTGGTCAGAGTACTGTTCTTACAGAGTCGTGGGTTCAATTCTTAGCCAGAAGGCCTTCATGTTGCATTTTTCGCAACTGATCCCGGTTCGTCTTATAATGTATATATTCAACACTCGAAATTTTCCAATTACCTAGCAAATTATTTATATCTATAAATGGTAGACTTACTGTTCTTCCTCATCTGTATTAAAAAGATTGAGTCGAAATGTGTGACCTGAAAAAAATATATATATATGAACCATTGATGTAACTATATATAATGAAATAAATGATATTGGGCATTTCACTCGATTACATAGCATGTTCTAAGGATTTAGGGTATATATATATATATATATATATATATATATATATATATATATATATACCCAATTCTCTCCTGGCATTACCACCTTATTATATATACAGAACTCGCGATCAAGCTCTCGGCAACGGCCTCCATGGCTCAGTGGTCAGAGCATTGCACTAGAATCGCAAGGTCGTGGGTTCAATTCCTGCCGGAGGGCCTGTGTAGTTGCATTTTTCGCAACTGCTCCCGGTTTGGTCTTAAAATGTATATATTCTACACTGTCTCGAATTTTCCTTCACCCTAAATCCTTAGAACATGCTATATATAATGAACACGTTTTGCGCATGTGCGACGTCCGAGCTCGTCCTCAGAAAAAGAGCGGGAAAACAGTGAAATATTTGGACTGGTTCGAGAGTCCGACACAAAAGTTCAAATTATAAGCATACTATCAAAAAGATAAGGTAGGTAATTTGTGCATGGCTTCTTTGTCAATATTGTAACATATTCTGAATTTACCCCTTCGTAATTTTCTTTACCCTTTTTTAAAAACACAAATGAATAGTCGAGTGTTACTTAGTCTTCACTGTCTGGTTGTTGTCGCCACGGCTAGTTTCCACTCACGCATGCGTAAACGTTTGGCAGCGGTGTTTATATAATGTATATAACATACCTGAACTGTTGACACACGTCTCTAAATGGCGCTATTAAAGTAAAGTATTCTTACCTGTTCCTGGACCTTTCTGATCAGCACTGCTTGATCCCATTAAGTGAGCAAGAAGGTTTAACTCAGCTTTGGCTAATGGGTTAGGATTTTCTGTTGATTCCTATTGACAATAGAATGAAAACAAAAACAAATCTAATGATTTGGAATAATAAATACCCATTATTACCGTGCTTAGAACTTGCTTGGTTTTACTTACAGCTTCTGTAAGTGTTGTCAGTGAGGCGGATTTACTACTAGGCTCTTTGCTTGATATTTTGGGAGGAGAGGTTTCAACTGGGCGAGCAGCTATATACCTGGAGTAGATGATGAAGAAATATAAGAGGGATATGGAGAGGAAAATGGAGAGAAAAGTGGAGAGGAAAGTGGAGAGAAAAATGGAGAGAAAAATGGAGGGAAAAGTGGAGAAAAATGGAAAGAAAAGTGGAGAGAAAATGGAGAGAAAAGTGGAGAGAGAAAATGGAGAGAAAAGTGGAGAGAAAAGTGGAGGGAAAAGTGGAGAGAAAAGAGGGGAGAAAAGTAAGAGAAAAATGGAGAGAAAAGTGGAGAGAGAAAATGGAGAGAGAAGTGGAGAGAAAAGTGGAGGGAAAAGTGGAGAGAAAAGTGGAGAGAAAAGTGGAGGGAAAAGTGGAGAGAAAAGTGGAGAGAAAAGTGGAGAGAAAAGTGGAGAGAAAAGTGGAGGGAAAAGTGGAGAGAAAAATGGAGAGAAAAGTGGAGGGAAAAGTGGAGAGAAAAGTGGAGGGAAAAGTGGAGGGAAAAGTGGAGAGAAAAGTGGAGAGAAAAGTGGAGAGAAAAATGGAGAGAAAAGTGAAGGGAAAAGTGGAGAGAAAAGTGGAGGGAAAAGTGGAGAGAAAAATGGAGAGAAAAGTGGAGAGAAAAATGGACAAGAAAATGGAGAGAAAAGTGGAGGGAAAAATGGACAAGAAAAGTGGAGGGAAAAGTGGAGAGAAAAGTGGAGAGAAAAATGGAGAGAAAGTGGAGGAAAAAATGGAGAAGAAAATGGAGAGAAAAGTGGAGGGAAAAATGGAGAGAAAAGTGGAGGAAAAAATGGAGACGAAAATGGAGAGAAAAGTGGAGGGGAAAATGGAGAGAAAAGTGGAGACAGAAGTGGAGAGAAAAGTGGAGGGAAAAATGGAGAGAAAAGTGGAGGAAAAAATGGAGACGAAAATGGAGAGAAAAGTGGAGGGGAAAATGGAGAGAAAAGTGGAGACAGAAGTGGAGAGAAATGTGGAGGGAAAAGTGGAGAGAAAAGTGGAGGGAAAAGTGGAGAGGAACGTGGAGGAAAAAGTAGAGAAAAAAATGGGAGAAAAAAGTGGAGAGAAAAGTGGAGAGAAAAGTGGAGAAAAAAGTGGAGAAAAAAATGGAGAAACAAACAAACAAACAAACAAACAAACAAACAAACAAACAAACAAACAAACAAACAAACAAACAAACAAACAAACAAACAAACAAACAAACAAACAAACAAACAAACAAACAAACAAACAAACAAACAAACAAATATATAATACACAAATTCCAATAATGATATGTTTGTTATACAGCATATACAAATTTTCTTACATATTTGTTCCTAAAGTTATGACGCGGTCACCAAATAACTCAAAAGAACCTTGCTTGTCAGATAAATGATGTTTACATCCACTGTCAAACTCACTGGTCTTACAAACTTTACCATTTTCATCATGATATCTAGTAACAAAATATTGTAAAGTATTATGAAAAATTGTACTTGTATACAATATAAATACAAGAGTTCTCCCTTTCACAAGTAAAATTAGTAAAACCAAAGTAATATTTTACTTAATTTTGACTAACCTTATGAGCCCTGGTACCTCTGCTGCCCAAGGCACTGCTCCGTCAATTGGTAAAACAAACTTGCCATTTGTGTTTTGTACTTTGTCTTTTAAAAATATTGAAACCTATAAACAAACATTTTCACATCAATTAGATACTAGCTACCATTTCAATCAATCACTGACTTGTCAAAAATACGAAAAGATAGGTGTCTACTAGCTACCATTTCAATCAATCACTGACTTGTCAAAAATATGAAAAGATAGGTGTCTAATCATAAAAAATATTTAACTCAACCTTACCCTGATATGTAGATCTTGCAAAAAAGCCAGAAGTGACTGTCTTATGAGTTGAAACTGGGATAAACTTAGTGAGGCATAATTCTAAAAGAGAAATACATGTACACATCATGGCAATAATTATCAATATTTCAGAAGGTATTATATCAGTTGTTAATGAATTACTTTCTTACCTGATATAAAAGTTTGTAAACATTATCGACTTGTTCCATAACATGGTCATTGCCTTCAACAAATTTTCTCACAGTATCCATATGATTGAGAGTTATTAAGAGAACATCACGAGGACTCATGCTCAGTAAAACCTAAATCCCAAAGAAAGCAGAAAGATAAGATATTTACATTTTAATAATATCTTCACTGGTGTAATAATTGCTAAAAATAGTGTTTTAAACAGTACCTGATATTTTAATGCCATTGTCATCAAATCATATAACTATATCAAAATACAAAAATAACATCAATATAGTATGATATCATATAGTATGACATCACATAGTATAACATCGTATAGAATGACATCGTATAGTATGACATCATATACTACGACATCATATAGTATGACATCATATAGTATGACATCATATAGTATGACATCACATAGTATGACATCATATAGTATGACATCATATAGTATGACATCATATAGTATGACATCATATAGTATGACATCATATAGTATGACATCATATAGTATGACATCATATAGTATGACATCACATAGTATAACATCGTATAGTATGACATCATATACTACGACATCATATAGTATGACATCATATAGTATGACATCATATAGTATGACATCATATAGTATGACATCATATAGTATGACATCATATAGTATGACATCATATAGTATGACATCATATAGTGTAACATCATATAGTATGACATCATATAGTATATCATATAGTATAACATCACAAAGTATGACATCATACAGTATGACATCATATAGTATGATATCATATAGTATAACATCGTATAGTATGACATCATATACTACGACATCATATAGTATGACATCATATAGTATGACATCATATACTACGACATCATATAGTATGACATCATATGGTATGACATCATATAGTATGACATCATATAGTATGACATCATATAGTATATCATATAGTATAACATCACAAAGTATGACATCATACAGTATGACATCATATAGTATGATATCATATAGTATAACATCACATAGTATAACATTGTATAGTATGACATTGTATAGTATGACATCATATAGTATGACATCATATAGTATGACATCATATAGTATGACATGCATTACCTTATCCATGCTAGCAGTATTGAGTCTCATGATAGAGGCATGAGCAAGACGATCAAAAACAGTTCTCATTGCTTTCTTGGAGTAAGCATCTTGAGGTTTAAAAAGCTCATCCATAAACCTTTTATTAAACATGCTGCTTATAATATCATGCAGCACTAAAAGCAAAACAAATAAATCAAATTGAATCATGCGTATAATTTGTCTGTCTATTTGACAGGAGAGCCTGCATGTGACAAGGCTATTTGTTTAGACCTACATACTGCCATTTGCAAGCCACCATTAATTAGGCTTGCAATTTTTTTCATGTTTGTTTACGTTTGAAAATGGCAAGTTTTCAGCAGACAGGTCAATCAACTTGCAGCGTCATTTCGACAGCTTTCTTTGACGTGATGCTGCAAGTTGATTGATTTGTTTTTAAATGTTCAATGTTTTCTGGTGAAACGTGCAACTTGCAAACATAAACATGAAAAATTTGCAAGCCTAATGTCAATGATGGCTTGCAAATGACATTATCTTATATACTAGATATATTATTTTTCTATTGGTATTCAACTGCCTGCACTACAGACTGTTATACTGGCAAAGCATTCTGGTAGTTGTAGACACCCGACACTATTGTATATCATTGTACAAATGGCCTTATTAGAGTGCCTGTCATCCAATGTACATCTGTAGTATATGCATGTATATTTATATACATAGATGTAATATAACAGTGTTTCTGATTGGCTACCATACGTGCTCTATTTAAGAAATAGAAAACATTTTCCGTGTTTCCATAGAGCCATAGAAAATGAAACAGCCTGTTGCAGACTTTTGAGGTAAGCGAAATATATATATATATATATATATATATATATATATATATATATATATATATATATATATATGCAAATTGCAATTCACAACATTCAAGTTTCCTTTAAAAATATATCAGTAAGGCCATTTAAAAAAATATCCCCGTTTATCATCAGCATCCATTTTTAGTGCCGCATGGATTCTTTTTTGATTTTTTATTATAAATAAAAATTATTATTTTCAACGAAAAGTAAAAAAGTTTGACCATGATCACTTCCGGTCTGTCATCACAAAACACATGCAACAGACTCACTCATTTGTTTTGTTATTTTTATACCGTTCCAGTTTTCTACAAGCCAGTTTATTATAAATATTAAGTGCTGTGCATGAGAACATGGTGGTAATTCTTGACAATTCAGATGAAAAGCAGGGTTCGAAATAGCAGCCGGCTGCCGGCAGTTTTAGGACCTTGCTGGCAATTTCTAATTTCAAAATATGACTAAACTTTGGGTTATCGGCGAAATTGCTTTTGCCAAGATCAGAATTATGGTAATTTGTTTTGATTTCTCTGTATATGATCGAAAAGAAACCAGTATTAGGTTTACGATACATTATTTGGGTCTATGTCCAGAACGTAACTTTGCTGCTTGGGAAACAGCCGGCAAAAATTTTGACCTACAAAGAACAGCCGACAAAATTAGGCATATTTTCTGAACGTTATTTTGAACCCTGAAAAGTGTATTAGCATTCAAAAATATTATTTACATACTATGGTGCTACACATATCATTTTTGTTGGAAAGGGCTCATTACTTAATTTGCTTCTTTTTTCAGAAATATGTGATTTTTATGTATCATCAACCAAACATCACACGTGTGAATTTGAACATATTCTTCCATACATCTAATGAATGTGATTCGGTCAAATATTTAAAAAAACCACAAAAAAAAACCGCCCGCCCGCACAGATTTTTTTTGCTGCTACTGATGATAAACCAGGGATATTTTTTTAAATGGCTTAAATTAAACCATGGATTTTTCTGGAATATTCACAGCTTGATCTAACCAAAATCTGTTTATTATTAAACTGCAACATTTTAACAAAATTTCTGGCTGTCTCTAATCCTTAGAGTTACAGGTATTTGGCCAGCTGATTACCACAAGAAATATTAAATAATCAAATATAAGACCTCATAGACGCCGACAAAAATATTTGATTTTTAAACCGGCACTAGGTACCTCAAAAAAGATAAAAACAAGACAGTTATTTACCCAAAAGTCTACCATTAACATCAACAATTTTAGTTCTTAATAAGCAGTGAAAGAAATAACTGAAATTGAGGATTAAATACAAGAGGTGCTTCATACGAATATGGGACACCATTAGCATGTACACTACAGTCTAACAAACATATTTAAAGCTTTTTTCTCTGAAAAAACAGCACTTTATAAACACCTTACCTTTCTTTGATTTCTCTTCAGGAATAGACTGAGCTCTGAGTCGTTGATCTAGAATATAAAGCATTTCTGCGCCAAGGTTTAAGAACAGTAACGGAAGCGTCTTGGTCGACATAATGGCTACAAATAAAATTAACTTTCTCCAAAGCGGTGAAGGTCTACAAAATGGTTAAAATGCAAACGCGGTAGTACAGATAACGAGGAAGGTTCTCAAGTGTTTAAAATGTAAGAAAGTTTAAAGTATCATCGCTGAAATTCGCGTTTAAAAAGATGAAAATGCTGCCAGACAACAGTAAGACACAACTGCAGGTGTCCGATTTGACGATTTCCTCCATCCCTATATGTCCCCTCATTGTCCATCATATCCATTAATGTATATCAAAGTCCCAAATTATACTACCCAAATTATCGTAAGCTTTTTAGTGAGTTCATTTTTCAAATTTATCATTTATCTGTTTCTTTAAACCTATTTATGCTGCAATTCTTGCCCAGTTTTATCCTTGGTATTCAATTGTGGTATATCGTTAGAGTTTTTAGTTAATAAAACCGTCACTGGTGTTAAAATAAATGAAAATATATTCCCGGCTACATTCGTTTCTGTCACCAGGGAGAAAACGTAAGGTAGGACGATAGGATTCAGGATTGGTAGTTTTATTAAAGCAAGTAAATTTTAATTGTATCACTAGTATTTATATCTATTGTTTGAGTGTTTAAAAAATAGTGTGTGTGGAGGGGGAGGTGCTGCCTGGAAGGCAGTATTCTACCAAAATCGGTAGAGTGTCTTTTCTGGAAGAAAAAAGGTTGTCTGGAAGGCGGCCAAACGTTTATGTTTTATGACGTCGCGGCTCGCGAATGCCGCTTGGCGTGTGAACGAATACAACAAAATAGATGAATTCAGTTGAATAAGATGTTAATTTTGAAAGTAGTGTAAAATGAATGTGATACTGTAGTACACGCCATTCAAGAAAACGTCTTGTTGAACAGAATTCGTTGATTTTATTGAATTCGTTCACCAGAAATATCCCTTTAATAACTCAATGTGTTCATTGACATCTAACTTACCTTTGACATTTGTTATCATACCATTCTTGTAATTTATATCAATTTCATTTAATAGTGGCAGCCCATAATTTAATAAGCCTTATGGTTTCTATTTGGGCTTCCTCGCCACTTGTAATGTAATCTTTGTATGCTATAATGTTAATCATTATGTGGCAAATTTAATAAATTGAATTGAATTGAAATACTTTACATGTATTTAGTTAACTCATTCCTGAGTTAGCTGGCCAAAAACACCCCCTTTATTATTTTAAAAGCTTCTAGGACAGCGTCGGCCACGGTTGAAATCCAAATATTACCAGGGTTAAGTCACGTTGGCCTGAAAAAAAGAGAAAAATCTTCTCGACGTTTCGAGCGAAGGCCCTTCGTCAGGAGAAATTAGTAAACAACTCACATGTGGTCACGCGTATTTATAGCAGAGCTACAATGGGAATCACGTGAACACATGTAAGCCAATAAAAACAAAGTAAACAAATAAATTAATATGTAATTTTAGCCTGTGTGCAGGTGCTGACCCAATTTGTGGGTCAGCTACCTGCAAATAGGCAAAGAAACAGGTTATAAATTACTATTTAAATCATCAGAAAAAGGTTAAGGAAAAGGTGTGGAATATGGTGGTGGAGTGAGCTAAATAAAAGAGAATCGCTCATTGAGGCTGTGAGGGTGAATGGTACCAAGTTTGTAAATGAGATGCATTTCTTGTTTACGACGAGTATCGTTACAACCTGTAATGGGCTGAATGGCACAGATTTTCATGTTGGAAAAGGAGTGGTTGGCACTGTTGAAGTGCCTGGCAACAGGTTTGTTTTGCACATTGTTTTTGACATCACGAAGATGTTCAACAAACCTGTCACCTAAACGTCTTCCAGTTTCTCCGATGTAAAGCATGGGACATTTACTGCAAGAGATACAGTAAATGAGGTTGTAAATGTACTCTGTCTAACACCAGATAATCTTACTCATCAAAGGGAGAATCCTCAGACATCCTTAGGCAGCAATGAATTAATATGATCCTGAGATGAATGTGTAGCTCTAATCGCTGTTTAAATATATCTTATCTTAAATTAATATGTTATTTTTTAGCTTTTATTCAATCTAAAGCCATCATCATTAAACAAGTTTACTCATCGAAGTTCAGACACTCCTTCCAACACATCTTTCACAAATCCAAATAGAGAATGTTGTGAGGGAAAACTCAGCCTGGAAGACAAGACTCCATTATGTATCAAATTACCAGCAAAAAATTATGAAAATCAAGGTCGAATTTACACTGGGTCTTATGCAAGTGTGACAACTATCTTGGATGCAACGAGGCCAAAATCCAATCACTTTGCCTTGCGGAACTGGAAGAGGAAACTAATCACAGATTTAGGTCAAGATGGGTATGAGGAGAAAGTAGCAAACATAAAGAATCGGGGAACATCATTTCATGAGGTACAGAATGACAAAGGCAGACATGAAACTGGGAGGACAGTGGGGCTACAGCATATTTCAAAAACATGCAGTTACAAGTAACCCCCTCTCCCTAATTATAACTTTTTCAATTTGTTCATTTGCAGGCTGTCAAACAATATCTTTCAACTGGAGACAAACCAGAGTTACTAGAGTCCAACAAAGGCCATTGGGAGAGCGTGTCACATGTTCTGTCAAACATTGACCAAGTCATTGCAGTTGAGAGTGTAGTTGTCCATCCAGACTTACACTATGCTGGTACATTGGATGGCCTCGTTTCCTTTCAAGGAAAGCTTTGTCTAATTGATTGGAAAACATCAGAGAAGAAACGTACATCACTTAAAGATTGCTTTTCCTATCCTCATCAAATTGTTGCATATGCTGGGGCACTTAATCATGACCAAAACTATAACCCTATTCAGGTAATTTACCTTGAAGCTATTTTGGTTTGCTTGTTTTAAAAAATATCTTTACAAGTATTGGTTAGTTACTGGACCCAAGGTAACTACATCAGTTATTTACCAAGGCCCAAAGGGCCAACTGAAGGTAAATAACTTACGTGTCGTATTCAATAAAAGTGATTCATTACAGTACATAATAATAGTATTGATACTTAGTTACATGTACCGAGGTTGAGGTAACTAACCAAGTACTTACTTCAAGATCAGCAGAGGTTGCCCAGGAAAACTGAGATACTGCGTTTGTTATCACAGAGTTAATGTCTAAAAAACACTTTCAGTCACAATGATAAATCCTAAATATTACATTCATGACCACTGATTAACCCTTACTTTCCCAAATCTTATATGCATAAATCAAGTTAATGTCCCAGGCTAATTATATATTAGCCTGAGGCATTAACTTGATTAATGCATGGTTAGGAGTAATTATAAATACTGTAAACAATTACAACCACAGTAAAGCAAGGTGATTGATCATTGGTGTAGCGTGATCATTCTGAGTGGTGGTGGTGGTGGTGGGGGGTGTACCTCTATTGCACTTCCTCAATTACCAACCAACTAATTTTTATGACGAATTTACCGACCAATTTCCTATCAATTCACTGATAAATCACATCTTTCTTGGCAAAATCTTTGTTTTACCGACAAGTTTTCCAAAAAGTGAGTGGTGTCACTAAATTCTAATTCTTAAATTCTCTTTATTCACAATGATTAAATACGAATCATGCGTTACAAATTCAAATTCTAAGGATTTTTCAATGTGGCCATGTTGAGGCATATCAAAGGCGCTTTAAGCAGCCGCCATACGACACAGTTCAGACCAGGTGTTGATTTTACGGAGGGAGGAAAACCGGAGAACCCGGTGAAAAACCCTCGGAGCACAGGAGAGACCAACTAAATTTCTCTACTCACATGAGTCCCAAGCTCGAGAACGGGGTTGTTCCCAGACGGTCACCCATCCAAGTACTAACCCCGTCTAACCGGGCTTAACTATTGGTGAGAGGCAGTGCCCTAACAACACACGCCATCCGTGCTCCCCAAACACACCCCTACCCCCCCCCCCCCCCGATGCTATACCCCTGAAGGTGATCATGAACTAATATAAATTAAATATCTCTTACCAGGTGTGTTCTGGCTTGCTAGTCTTGGCTTACCATGACGGGAGCCCAGCAGACACAATATGGATGTCACTTGACACTTGTGAATCCTATTGGAATGAATGGCTACTCCGAGTAGAACATTACTATCAACTTGGGACACCATCTCTTAACCAAAAACAAGGAAACACACTTAAAAATCTTGCCCAATCCATTGGTGGTGTTCCAGTGATAAAGCAATTACAGTCTGAAGTTATATCTGAAGAACCTGCAAATCTTGAAGGACTGGAGTATTATAATTGTTTCCCTATGGGCTCTGACCCAGAGTGGTTTGAAAGTGCTGTTGATGTTATGGAGGTTGATCCATCAGTGGTAGAATATGAGGATGCTTCTTAAATCATGGTCACTCAAAATTGTAATGGTCAGAATGAAATGTAAATTTTAAGGATGGACGTTGCTTTCAATTAACTATTCATCAGATTTACATGCACTGGTTAAAGGCCCATCACTTACACTATGCTTGATTTTTGGTACGGCTCGGTTAAATTGTTACCCGTACCAATTTTATCCGTGCTCGGACCTTGTAAATAGATAGTCCGAGCACAGGTGAAATATCCAAGCCGTACCAAAAATTGAGTGGTGTAAATGGGGCTTAATTTATAGGATATTACTGTACATACATCCTATACTACACATTATTTTGTTAAGTTTAAACACCCAGAAAATCTTTCTGAAACATAATATTATGTTGCAGGTCATATAAAGTTTACATCATTTGTGATGTCATAATTTTTGGAAAACTTGGCAGGAAATAGAGGTATTTTTACAAAATGCTTGCCACAATCCATATTATGACATCACAGATCACATGTTTTATATGGCTGTGTAGCTGGTGTCCATCATATGTGACATAATTTTTTGTGAAATTTAGTGGGAAATTGAGGTATTTTTACAAAATGGCTTACCACACCATATTATGACATCACAGGTCATGGCCGACAGGGTTTAAACTTGCAACCTTCTAATGACTGGATTTGACACTTCTAATGCATTGAGCTACGGTCAGGCTCAGGTGGGTTATGGTCAGGCTCTTATCCCTGGGGCTCAGAAACATTTTCTATTTCAGCTTGATGAACTACCAAACTAATGTCTGTATACATTATTACACCAAGCTCACAAATGTACCACATGTATATATATATATACTACATGTTGTGTCAAACACCCCCCCATGCACACATTTGTAAATTCTCCCATTGGTTCTTTATACCTGCACTAGTATTTTGTTCTCCGGTGATCTACCTGATGTACAACACGAGGGATTTAATTTCTTGCAAAAGTTCTTGATATTTTATTAAGGAATGTATCTCAGGTCCTCTTGTTAGACTTTCTCAAAGTCCTTTTCAAACATTTTGACCTTTTAGTTCCTCGTTGAAAAGGACTTTTCCCACCTGCAGTGCGCCAAAATTCACCACTGAATTTTTCGACTGGTGATGTAATTCAGGAAGTAATTTATATTCAGGCTAAATTGCTATGCAAGTGCTATCTTTGGAAGTTGGAGTTAAACAGACTCTTGAAAACGTTTTAGTAGGGGTAGAACCACTTTCCATTGCATGTACAACCCGAAACACGTCAAAACAGGGTGATGTACACTTCAGTGATATCCAGCCAAAATATTTAATTAGATTCAAAAACCTGCAAGCGAAACAAGTCTGCCTCTTTCCTCCCACTTTTCCGCTCTCCCACCTTCCGCTCGCCTGCAAAAACTAGCGCTAAGAGGTGGACTTGGAGCAAGTCTATCCTCTTATATTTACGTGGATATAAATTATGGTATAGTTTCTTTGTAAAATAATAAAACTTCAATTTTATAAGAATTTAAATCTTTTAGGAATAGAGTTTAAAACTCTTATAGTCAAACCGGATATTCTCTTGCATGCGACTTTGCAATATTGACAGGCAACATTCCAATTTTGATTGGTGGATTCAATCAGCAACCTGCAAACGCTTTATCACGATTCCTCGACGGGTTGCCCTAAAAAATCGTTTTAAATGCCAAACTTTGGATAATGCGAAAGTAGAATTTATGTGTTGTTCGATGTGTTTAAAACCAATATTTTAATCAACCCAATGAGGAATTGCAGAGCCTGAAATAATTTTAAAATTTGTCCGGCAAAACTTCCGAACAAAATGAACTTAACCGGAAATTTTCAAATTTGGTCGGAAATTTTTTAGTTTAGTTTGACCCCCTCCGTTGAGTAAATTCTGTCAAGCATGCAGTAAATCACTCTACTTGTTATTTGCAATAATAAAACAAAAGTTGTTTCATAGTTACCATTTTAATTAAATTATTATTCACTATAACTAATACGCAATTCAGAATTAAACATTTAATGTTTAATTCTGAATTGCGTATTAGTTATAGTGAATAATAATTTAATTAAAATGGTAACTATGAAACAACTTTAAACTGAAAAGCTGGATTACACGATAAGTTTCTGTGATTACAATGGCGTCAATCGCAGTTTAACGCAATGGTTTTGAATTAAAAATCACGCACTGTTGTTATCTCGGCTCGACAACCTGGAAGATAAAGAATACGTTTCCTCGACGTTTTGACCTCAGGACCTTCGTCAGGAGAGTCAAATAAGCCTATTTGATCAGCCTATTTAACTGTCCTGATCATGAAGGGCCTTTGCTCGAAACGTCGAGGAAACGTATTCTTTATCTTCCAGGTCGTCAAATTAACAACAATGAAAGCAGTCACTCTGACTCGTAACTCACTGTCACACACTTAAGTTAATTAAACTTTGTTTAAAGCATACTCTGATCGAAGAAATTTTGATAGTGCACTGTAAAGTGTAAAACCAACTTTAACTCAAAACTGATGGAAAACCCAATGGAAATTTAACAAGAAAAATGGAGTGTTGAGCGCCGACCCGATCATTTAAAAAAACAGATTTTTTTTTTTCAAAATTTGTCCGGACAAAATTTCCGATCATTTCAGCATTTGGTCGGAATTGCTCTGGAATTGTGATAAAGTGTTTGCAGGTTGCTAATAATTTGAATCCACCAATCAAAATTGCAATGTTGTGTATCAATATTGCAAAGTCGTATGTAAGAGAACGTCTGGTTTGACTATAAATTTTGTCCCTCTTTAAACAGACTTTTTCTGGACTTCGACAAAAAACCATTTTCTTCAATTTCTTCAATTTTTTATTCTCTGTACATAGACAGCTGTATCCACATCTAGTACGCTGCATATTGTATGAATTTCTCACAACCATAAATAGTTTTTATGTCCTATATTGACCTATGTAAAAATATGTATAAAATAATCGTGGCAAATCTGTATTGTTTGAAAATATCTACACGTACTAAAGTTTCAAGAAACTACAGATGCTTGTCAAAGACACTACGGTACTGCATTGATATTCTTATCAAGTTAGAGTACCTAGCAGTAACTAGCAACTGTTGTCACTTGTCGGGTTACAGTAATTAGCGGGGATTGTTACACATCTCACAAACAACAAGGCTTCCATGATTCAGAAATGTACATTGGGTACAATTCCATTGTTCACCTAAAAAGACAAAAAGATTGAGTGAACGACAGTGTCAATCTATCCCTTCCCAAATTACTGTACCATATAAATTTAAATAATTGTCTAATGAAGGATAATTACAGTATAGGCAAGAATGAGTGTTATTCTAGTCTGTCTAATGCCAGATATTACTAATCAACTTAGGGGCTGTTTATACGGAGGCAAGCCAGCCCGCTTACCGGGATAGTTCAGGGGCGTCGTGGCTCGGAGATTTTAGGGGTGGCCAAGAGCACAATTTTTCCGACAAACAACAAGGTTTTTCCGACATATCACTTATATACGTAAGAATTAGGCAATTACCTTCGCATAAACGATAAAACATACTCAATTCTGAATTAAATTCGACGATTGCCCGAAGTATAAAAGACGTATTAAAGCGACAAAGCGTGCTGCTATGCTGCACGCAACCGCTACTAGTGAATTTAATACTAAGTCAAAAGACAAACCTGGAAAGGATTCGCAGGAGCACCAGCATGTTCGTATGGAATATGTTGGTGTTTCTTTACTCTATCCGTGATCCGAATGATATTTATTGTTATGGCGAGATCGATAATCACTATCAAATGTCTTCTTGCATAGCAGACATTCAACTTTCCGACGTTTCGTTGTTGGTGGCAAAAGTGATAGTCATGACCAGAAACCGCGAAAAGCTTATGCCCGAATTCCGACAAAACTGTTGAACGACATTAGGGGGGGCCATGCCCCCTGACCCCCCGGCCACGCTGCCACTGGGGTAGCTCGGTAAGCGGAATGATTTCTGGCTCGTGTTTACATGAACGAATTTCATCCCGCCCACCGGGATGATTTTACAATGACAATAGATGGCGTCGGCATCCCTTTGAAAAATCATCCCAGTAAGCGGGCCAGCCTGGTTAGCGACTGTTTACATGGGAAATTTTCATCCCGCTTACCAAGATCTCACCTCTTTCAAGTGAGATCTCGCTAACCGGGCTAGCCCGCTTGGCCATATAAACGCAGAGGAATTTTTAACAGGAAAATAACTACACAGTGACATCTCGCTTACCGGGCTATCCCGCTTACCGGGCTGGCTCGCCTCTCATATAAACGCCACCTAAGTGCCTCTATTAATTAAGAGGGAGGGGTTCATTGCATACCTTCATCATTATTTACAGGGTTTGTAGGTGGATTAGGGAAGGGAGTTGGTCTTTCTGGATTTATCAAGCTCCAGTCCTGTAAGCTTGAATCTTTTGGTGGTGTTAGTCGATCTAAAATAATTAGTGTTCATGATTATTAGTCTTGAAGCTGTGAAATAATGTTAGTGAAAAAATAAATCTGCTCCTAGCTGTTACCATCATGTACAGTATAACAGTATACCATCATGCTGTGACAAACTAATTTGATGGTATATATTTATATATATACTATAGTGTAATAAAAGTAGCGTGCTGCGCAGGCAGTGTAGAAACAACAATCGAAATATAGTAAGGTTAGATATACTGCTGAAACAGAGAACGTAGGAGTCTAATGTTTGGAGCGAAGGCCCTTCGTCAGAGAGAAACGTAAAGAGTGTAAGCTCATTGTTTGTTCACACTCTTTACTTGGCCTTCACTCGAAACGTTAGACTCCTACGTTCTCTGTTTCGGCAGTATATCTAACCTTACTATACAGTATTTCGATATATATACTATATATATACTATATATATATATATATATATATATATATATATATATATATATATATATATATATATACGTATGCATGTATACTACCATTTGGTGTTTAGCGAATAACTAGTTTCAAGTTTTGAAACAAATGTTGTCCAATGATAACTATACGTTTGACACAAAAGGAAATATGAGAAAATATCAACACACCGTTGAAACTTGAAATGGAAGCAATAACAATGGAAAGTTACACTGCTATTCGTTATTGATTTGATCTGTCAAGCGTATAGTTGCCATTCCACAACGTTTGTTTCAAAACTCGAAAACAACTAGTTATTCACTAAACGCTAAATGCTTAGTATACACACACACACACACACATAATAATATATATATAATTATATATATATGTATAGGTTATATACCGAGAACGCGGGATATAAGTCATATATTGACCCGAGGGGCCAAAGGTCCTGAGGGTCAATATATGACTTATATCCCAAGTTCGAGGTATATAACCGACTTATATCACGATTGAGGAGGTTTTCGAACAAGGTTGCGTCAATTTCGAAGTTTCGATCAAGATTTTTCGAGTTTTGTCGACAAGTTTTATCCAATTATTTATGCACGGGATATAACCTGTATATACACCGCGGTATATCAAAGAAAACCGACTCAATCGTGATATAAATATATATATATATATATATATATATATATACATATACATATATATATATATATATATTATATATTATATGTATATATGTACAACTTATCATATATTGCAGTAATTGCACTTACATTGTACATGTGCTTGCTCAAAATTAATATTAACATCGTGTTCTGATAAAGGTCTTGACAAATGAGGTTTTGAACCTAATGAAAATAAAGATGAGATGAGCTACTGTACATGTAAACTTAAAAATTAATTGAGATTAATGTAAGATTCATATCCTTACTATCATGAAGACACGGAACACTGTTCGATCTGTCTGGAACTAATGACAGAATAAAGTTTTGATAAAAATGGTTGCAGATAAAAATGTTAATATTAAATCACTAGGTTAGGGCCTGTTTATATGATCCCGGTGTACCGGGATGTCCCGGTTGCCTGGGATGAATTTCATCCCGTGTTTATATGATCCCGGTGTACCGGGATGTCCGGTTGCCCATGATGAATTTCATCCCGTGTTTATATGGAGTAAACAAAGTGCTCGTCCCAGTTGACCAGGATGAATTTCATCCCGGGTCAAAAAGCGCGGGAATTTAAGGAAATGGACAAAAAATCAAAAACTCATCCTAATTCTACAATGTTATACACTTAATGTCTGCTCCCGAGGGAAACAGTTAGTGTTGTTTTCCCGAGAGTCTTGATATTTCCTGAGACGAAGTCGAGGGAAACATCGAGACTCGAGGGAAATATCGAGACTCGAGGGAAATATCGAGACTCGAGGGAAATATCGAGACTCGAGGGAAAACAAAACTAACTGTTTCCCGAGGGATCAGACATTAAGTGTTTTGTTATATAGCTTGAGTTTCGCTGAATAATTCAGTGGACGTTTATCAAGGGAAAGTACACAAAAGACAAACGCTATTAAGACTTACCAAAACATTTCGCCTGGCTCCGTAATTTCACTTCAGCCAAACAAATATACAGTCTCAGAACAAAAGAACAGCAATACATTTCTCCAGTTAATCTTCACACATGCTTTGAAGACCTATAAATATTCTTTTTTCGTACCAAACAAAGCTTTTGTTTATAGGATGCCGTGAAGAGTTCAAAGTTCTGGCAACAATTGAAAACTTATTGACCGAGCAGGCAATAAGTTCTCAATTATTGCCCGCTCGGTAGACATTGAAATTTAGCTAAGGTCATGTGACCACAAACCAACCAATGACAGTCATCGTTGCATCCAGTGAAACTCTAGCTATATAACAATAGAAGTTATTTCACTTTTATTCCGTGTTTTGTCTTTAGACCTGACCGTTTGGATGAAATTCTGACCGTAATATTCAAAGTTATATGGGAAAAAATCTGTCCCGGTGTACCAAGATCCCGGTTGATTCAACCGAGATCCCGGTACACCGGGACGTCCCGGTCTCCATATAAACGCAACCGTGAAAATAACAGTAAATTATCTACAAGCCGAGATCCCGGTACATACACCGGGACGTCCCGGTACACCGGGATCATATAAACAGGCCCTTAGAGAATTAGGTTAACACTACTTAAGACATACCTTTGTGTTTGGTACCAGGAGAAAATCGATGAGGATTATAAATCTGGGGATCAGCTGCTTGTAAAATAGCTGGAAAAAATTAAAACTACAATGATACAAACATGTACTGATCAGCATGGCCACAGGGAGAAATTGTGGACCCTGGGGCAAATTATAGATTTGGGGCCCCTGGTGCACACATGGGTCGATTTGTGTGTGTGCCTGATGATGTAACATGTCATGGTGCTGTGCGCCGGAGCTCCGGCGTTTTTTGGTCAGCTGGAGCCGGAGTTCTCCCAGCTCCGGCTGGAAATTCAGAATGACAAGAAATGCAGCTCATAAACCCGGACAGATATTGTGAGTGAGCGCAAGTGGAGCTGTTGAACGGCAACCAGGCACATTAACACCAGGGCTTAGCATTCATTAAATTTAATTATAAAAAGTTTTAAAAACCCTTAGCAATTTATACTTTGTATTTTATTATTTGTAGTAGTGAAACTTTATTCGGTTCTATAAAGTTTTCATCATTCCTGACATTGCTAGTTGTCGCATTGTGTTTGCTTGAGTCGCTTGACAGTTTTGCAGCTTTCACCCTTATCCTCAGTTCAACCAACTTACCAAAGAAGCCGGAGCCGGAGCTGGATATTTGAGCTGTTAAGCAGCTGGAGCCGGAACCGGAGCTCATGAGTCATGTCATAAGGTTGTGTCTGTGTTCTCGACTGCTCCCCTGAGTTGGCTAAAAATGAACTTAGTGTTGCTGATCTTTACACTTTCTGGGCCTCATGTTTTCTTATATCAAAAACTCAGAGGGCCTTCTCAAGTTGGGGGCCCAGGGCAACTTGTCCTCCTACCCCCTACCCCTCTCCTCTTGGTGGCCCTGCTGATCAAAGGAGCCTTTTAGGGGTACTGTTAGTTGCAACAGCCCAGTGGATTCCTTTTTCAGTGACAACCTATTAAGATATTCTCCTATTATGAAACACTGTCTATCAAAGGCACCACACATTCAATCCCAGTGAGACCAACAAACATGAAACAAAGAGAAGTACCATGCAAGAACATGTGATTACATGTACTTTATCATCTGGCCACACTGATAACCAGTTTTCCCCAAACAAGTTACAGTTACTATACATGTACAATAAAACTGAAAATATTCATCCATACCTTGGCCATTTTCCAGTCGATCAATGTTTTTTGATATGTCATCAATCACTCTGTTCAACTGATCATTGTCTTTTTTAAGCTGTTGTAATTGCTCAGCCTAAGAAATTATGTTGCAAAAATAAAAAATAATTTTTACATACAATATATGAAAAATACTTTTTATATCCAATATATATCCAATATATATATATATATATATATATATATATATATATATATATATATATATTTTTACATACAATATATAAAAAATACTTTTTATATCCAATATATATATATATATATATATATATATATATAAACTAACCTTATTTATACTGGATAACTCTATCAGTTACAGTATAACTAAACTGTTATCCGCAGAGGTCCAGTAAGGGCCCGCCCTCATTGATTCAGTGTTACTACAGAAGGAAACCGGAGTACCCAGAGGAAACCTGTGGTGTTTGGTAGAGTCAAACTGGAAGCACTCTTCTCACATACGGCCAAGGTGAATTTTTTAATCAGATAACTGCAATGTGCAGGAATCAAACCCGGCTCAGAATCGAACCCACGTGCACTAACCACTGTGCCACATGGTGGTGCGAAGATATGAATTTTATCTTACAAATCATATGATGCCTGAAGTAGGATAGCACTTTTGATTTTTTCCCTTACTCCTAGGAGCAAATGGTACTATAAATGATACTATATTTTATTCATTTGCTCAATCATTTATAATTTCACACTTTTTTTTCTTGAGAGAGAGGAATAAGGGAGTAAGGGAGAATAAGACATGAAGACAACATATCTTGTCATATGAAACATACAGCAAGGAATAAGGGGAATAAGAAGGAATAAGGGAGTACTGTAAGGGGGAATAAGGGAGTAAGGGGGAATAAGGGAGTAAGGGGGAATAAGGGAGTAAGGGGGAATAAGGGTTAACCTTTCGTGTTACGCTCCAATATAGATGTATTGATCTAATATGTACCTAAGTATCCTCAACATCCCTAGTAATCTAGTAATCCTTGGTGGTGCTTACTTTGTGTTTCGCGCACGAATATTTTATTCTCTGATCCTGACCCTGAAAACACCCTAATCCTCAAACCTAATCCTAATTTCAATTCTAATTCTATCCCAACCCCAACCCTAACCCTAACCCTAATGCATATTCGTGCGTGAAACACAAAATAATCGTATGGCTACCTCGGTTTCTTTTGTTTCCACACGCACAATTAACGTCGAATTTACCCGATGCACAAAAAGGAGGTACGATTAGTAACTAATCATACCTAATCTTTATATGCATTAGGTACGATTAGAACTAATCATACCTATAATTTTATTGAGTACTTTCCTTATTTATAATTCAATCAACACATCTATATGTAAATTATTAATTCATTTGATTGGGAGAACAACATTTTAATGACAACTACAACTCTTATTTACACGCCATATAGTCCCAACTGACAACTTTACTTGTTCATATTAATATTAATATTTAATGTATGTACATTTGCTCCTTGTAGAATTCCTCCCACAGTTAGTTGTGACCATACGATTACAAACTAATAGCATGGCGTTGGGGTAGATTAGTGATTTAAATTACCTCAATCCTCGGGAGGTTTAGTAAAAGTCCCTCGGGCTTCGCCCTCGGGACTTTTACTAAACCTCCCTCGGCTTTCGGGTAATTTAAATCACTAATCTACCCCAAAGCCATGCTATTACTTATAATAATAACCTCCTTGGTAACCTAGTAATCCCTGGTAATCTAGTAATCCCTGGTAATCTAGTAATCCCTAGTAATCTAGTAATCCCTGGTAACCTAGTAATCCAATCCCTAGTAATCTAGTAATCCCTAGTAATCTAGTAATCCCTGGTAACCCAGTAATCCCTGGTAACCTAGTAATCCCTGGTAACCTAGTAAACCCTAGTAATCCCTAGTAATCTAGTAATCCCTGGTAATATATATGGTAATATATATTGCAAAAAAAGGCTATTCGTATTATAACTTTCTCTGATTTCTATGATCATACTGATCCATTATTTATAAAACTAAAAATGATAAAATTTTCCGATCTAGCTTATTTTTATACTGCTGTTTTTATGTTTGACTTTCATGCAGATGATCTTCCCTCTTCATTTCAAAATTACTTTACTGCTGTTAGCAACGTACACCATCATAACACAAGACTAGCTTCTCGATCCACCTACTCTTTACCAAAGGTTAGGACTAACTATGGCAAATTTAATATTAGATATATTGGTGCAAGTATATGGAACTCAATTGATGAACAAACAAAGAGTCTAAATAAAACAAATTTCAAGAAAAAATTGAAAAGCAATATTCGTGATAAATATACTCATATTTGTTAAATATGGATATATTCATAATTATTAACACTACTTGGCTTTTTACCAAAAAAACGTTCAATATTCTTTCATGTTAATTAATTAATTTAAAAATTTATGGTAATAAAGATTCTTCTTCTTCTTAACCTAGTAATCCCTGGTAACCTAGTAATCCCTGGTAACCTAGTAATCCCTGGTAACCTAGTAATCCCTGGTAACTTAGTAATCCCTGGCAATCTAGTAATCCCTGGTAACCTAGTAATCCCTAGTAACCTAGTAATCCCTAGTAATCTAGTAATCCCTGGTAATCTAGACCACCTTACACTGACTTAGACCAACTTACACTGACTTAGACCACCTTAGACTGCCTTAGACCGACTTAGACTGACTTAGACCCACTTAGACTGACTTAGACTGACTTAGACCGACTTAGACCAACTTAGACTGACTTCGTCTGACTTAGACCGACTTAGACTGACTTCGTCTGACTTAGACCGACTTAGACTGACTTCGTCTGACTTAGATCGACTTAGACTACCTTAGACTGCTTTAGACTGACTTAGACTGACTTAGACTGCCTTAGACCGACTTAGACTGACTTAGTCCAACTTAGACCGACTTAGACCGACTTAGACTGACTTAGACCAACTTAGACTGACTTTGACCAACTTAGTCCGACTTAGACTGACTTAGACCGACTTAGACCGACTTAGACTGACTTAGACCAACTTAGACCGACTTAGACCGACTTTGACCAACTTAGACCGACTTAGACTGACTTAGACTGACTTAGACTGACTTAGACGGACTTAGACCGATTTAGACTGCCTAGACTACCTTAGACTGACTACTGCCTTAGACTGACTTAGACTGCCTTAGACGGACTTAGACTGACTTAGACCCACTTAGACCGACTTAGTCCAACTTAGACCGACTTAGATCGACTTAGACCGACTTAGACGGACTTAGACCGACTTAGTCCGACTTAGACGGACTTAGACCGACTTAGTCCGACTTAGACTGACTTAGTCCGACTTAGACCGATTTAGTCCAACTTAGACCGACTTAGACCGACTTAGTCCGACTTAGACCGACTTAGACCGACTTAGACCGACTTAGTCCGACTTAGACGGACTTAGACGGACTTAGACGGACTTAGACCGACTTAGTCCAACTTAGACCGACTTAGACCGACTTAGACCGACTTAGACTGCCTTAGACGGACTTAGACGGACTTAGACGGACTTAGACCCACTTAGACTACTTAGACCCACTTAGACTACTTAGACCGACTTAGTCCGACTTAGACCGACTTAGACCGACTTAGACCGACTTAGACTGCCTTAGATGGACTTAGACGGACTTAGACGGACTTAGACCCACTTAGACTACTTAGACCCACTTAGACTACTTAGACCGACTTAGTCCGACTTAGACCGACTTAGTCCAACTTAGACCGACTTAGACCGACTTAGACCGACTTAGACTGCCTTAGATGGACTTAGACGGACTTAGACGGACTTAGACCCACTTAGACTACTTAGACCCACTTAGACTACTTAGACCGACTTAGTCCGACTTAGACCGACTTAAATCGACTTAGACCGACTTAGACCAACTTAGACCGACTTAGACTGCCTTAGACTGACTTAGACTGACTTAGACTGACTTAGACCAACTTAGACCAACTTAGACCGACTTAGACTGACTTAAACGGACTTAAACGGACTTAGACTGACTTAGACCGACTTAGACCGACTTAGACCGACTTAGACCAACTTAGACGGACTTTGACCGACTTTGACCGACTTAGACCGACTTAGATCGACTTAGACCGACTTAGACCGACTTAGACTGCCTTAGACTACCTTAGACTGACTACTGCCTTATACTGCCTTAGACTGCCTTAGACGGACTTAGACGGACTTAGACCCACTTAGACCGACTTAGACTGACTTAGACCGACTTAGACCGACTTAGACCGACTTAGGCCGACTTAGACCGACTTAGGCCGACTTTGACCAACTTAGACCGACTTAGTCCGACTTAGACCGACTTAGACTGACTTAGACCGACTTAGACTGACTTAGTCCGACTTAGACTGACTTAGTCCGACTTAGACGGACTTAGACGGACTTAGACGGACTTAGACCGACTTAGACCGACTTAGACTGCATTAGACTACCTTAGATTTGGCCTACACAAAAGAGTTCCAGTGGAACTGAGAGAGTAAAGCTTTATACACGTACTTTTGACTTCTTGATAAAAAGTTTAAAAAAAGTCATGAGAGTATCAATGCAAACGAACAGTGAATGGGTAGTTTTTCACTTTTTAATTTATGTGGAAATAGGTAAATTTATATGCGTGCAGATATTTTGATTTTATGTTGTATAAGATATATTACTAAATAATTACCAATTGTTGGACCAGGTGAGCAAAATATTATAATTTGTCAGTTTCGTAATTAAAGTAAATATCGTAGTAAATATCGTTATTTAGGTACTAATTAATCGTAGTAATTATCGTACAAATTAATCATAGTAATACCGTAATTATCGTAGTAAATATCGTAGTAATTAATCGTATTTATCGTAGAAATTAATCATAGTAATTATCGTAATTATCGTAGTAAATATCGTAGTAATTAATCGTAGTATTTATCGTAGTAATTAATCATGATAATTATCGTAATTATCGTAGTATTTATCGTAGTAATTAATCATGATAATTATCGTAATTATCGTAGTAATTATCGCAATAATTATCGTAGTTATATAATGTTTAATGTATCTTTATAAGCAGATTGCTTGATTTACAAGTTCAAAAGCTATTCAACTTTTCTATTCCAGTTTTTTAACTTTAGCACATGCAAATACTGAAATGCAAATCAAGCCAGTATTCGATATTTCAACGTACACTTTCAATAAAACTGCTTGCATTTATTACAGTACATGTACTGCATCTCGTGATTAATATTAATACTCAATAAACATTTGTCTGTATAATTTTGTAAATAATTTGTTAATTACAGTTGTAGTGTTTTGACAATTTTAAATATAAACTCTTTTTGTCAGTCTTGAATAAGTCTTGTATTGACTGTGTATTGCTTTAAAATTACTTTAATCACGAGATGCAGTACATGTACATGTACATGTACTGTAATAAATGCAAGCAGTTTTATTGAAAGTGTACGTTGAAATATCGAATACTGGCTTGATTTGCATTTCAGTGCTTAAGTTAAAAAACTGGAATAGAAAAGTTGAATAGCTTTTGAACTTGTAAATCAAGCAATCTGCATATAAAGACACATTAAACATTATATAACTACGATAATTACTATGATAATTACGATAATTACCATGATTAATTACTACAATAATTACTACGATAATTACGATGATTACTACGATTAATTACTAGATAATTACGATAATTACAACGATTAATTACTACGATAATTACGATAATTATTACGATAATTACTACGATTAATTACTGCAATAATTATTACAATAATTACTATGATTAATTATTACGATAATTACTACGATTAATTACTACGATAATTACGATAATTACAACGATTAAATACTACGATAATTATGATAAGTATTACGATAATTACTACGATTAATTACTACGATAATTACGATAATTACTATGATTAATTACTACGATTAATTACTACGATAATTACGATAATTACTATGATTAATTTCTACGATAAATACGATTAATTACTACGATATTTACTACGATAATTACGATATTACTATGATTAATTGCTACAATAATTACTACGATTAATTACTACCTAAATAACGATATTTACTATGATGTTTACTTTAATTACGATACTGACAAATTATAATATTTTGCTCACCTGGTCCAACAATTGGTAATTATTTAGTAATATATCTTATACAACATAAAATCAAAATATCTACACGCATATCTTATTCCCTTGCCCCCTTAGGACTTAGTCATAGTACTTATACTCTCATATCTTATTCCCCCTTACTCTTAGGACTTAGTCCCCTTTGCTCCCTTGCTCCCTTAGGACTTAGTCATAGTACTTATACTCTCATGTCTTATTCCCCCTTACTCCCTTGCTCCCTTAGGACTTAGTCATAGTGCTTATACTCTCATGTCTTATTCCCCCTTACTCCCTTGCTCCCTTAGGACTTAGTCATAGTGCTTATACTCTCATGTCTTATTCCCCCCTTACTCCCTTGCTCCCTTAGGACTTAGTCATAGTACTTATACTCTCATATCTTATCCCCCCTTACTCCCTTAGGACTTAGTCATAGTGCTTATACTCTCATGTCTTATTCCCCCTTACTCCCTTGCTCCCTTAGGACTTAGTCATAGTGCTTATACTCTCATGTCTTATTCCCCCTTACTCCCTTGCTCCCTTAGGACTTAGTCATAGTGCTTATACTCTCATGTCTTATTCCCCCCTTACTCCCTTGCTCCCTTAGGACTTAGTCATAGTACTTATACTCTCATATCCTTATTCCCCCTTACTCCCTTAGGACTTAGTCATAGTGCTTATACTCTCATGTCTTATTCCCCCTTACTCCCTTGCTCCCTTAGGACTTAGTCATAGTGCTTATACTCTCATGTCTTATTCCCCCTTACTCCCTTGCTCCCTTAGGACTTAGTCATAGTGCTTATACTCTCATATCTTATTCCCCCTTACGACTTAGTCATAGCGCTTATACTCTCATGTCTTATTCCCCCTTGCTCCCTTAGGACTTAGTCATAGTGCTTATACTCTCGTCTTATTCCCCCTTACTCCCTTAGGACTTAGTCATAGTGCTTATACTCTCATGTCTTATTCCCCCTTGCTCCCTTAGGACTTCGTCATAGTGCTTATACTTTCATGTCTTATTCCCCCTTACTCCCTTGCTCCCTTAGGACTTAGTCATAGTGCTTATACTCTCATGTCTTATTCCCCCTTACTGCCTTGCTCCCCCTTACTCCCTTGCTCCCTTAGGACTTAGTCATAGTGCTTATACTCTGTCTTATTCCCCCTTACTCCCTTGCTCCCTTAGGACTTAGTCATAGTGCTTATACTCTCATATCTTATTCCCCCTTAGGGCCTGTTTATATGATCCCGGTGTACCGGGACGGGATGGCAGCCGGGATGATTTTGATGTATTGAAATAAGTCACGGTCTTTGATTATGTGCATCGGAAAGCTTTCGCCTACATTTTTCAAGGCCTAGATTACTAAATAACTTCAACAAAAGCCATTTTCAATTGCCACAATCATTCACTTTTAACTTTAGGATCAGATCAACAAAATCTGAGTTTCTTCAGGCATCGCGTGGTTTTTCTGTTTTACGTGTTGACTTATTTCAATACATCAAAATCATCCCGGCTGCCATCCCGTCCCGGTACACCGGGATCATATAAACAGACCCTTACTCCCTTGCTCCCCCTTACTCCCTTGCTCCCTTAGGACTTAGTCATAGTGCTTATACTCTCATGTCTTATTCCCCCTTACTCCCTTGCTCCCTTAGGACTTAGTCATAGTGCTTATACTCTCATGTCTTATTCCCCCTTACTCCCTTGCTCCCTTAGGACTTAGTCATAGTGCTTATAGACATCCTCAAGGCCATTCAAATAAGTTGTAATTCAAATAGTGTAATAAAAGTGGTGTGCTGCGTAGGCAGTGTTGAAACAACAATCAAAATATAGTATAGTAGGTTCATACTGCTGAAACAGGGAACGTAAGTGGTCTAACATTTCGAGCGAAGGCCCTTCGTCAGAGAGGACCACTTACGTTCCCTGTTTCGGCAGTATTAACCTACTATACTATATTTCGATAGTTGTAAGTCAGTTGGCGACTGGAAACGTTTGATGTTTACAAGGTAAAACACAACGAACTTGCGAACTTCCGAAGATTTGCGTGAAAAGTATGTTCCAAATGACTGTAAAGGATAAATTGACCTGGGCACAGTTAAACTGAAACCTAGAAGCAGATTTGAATTGAATAAAACATAGTACCATTTATAGTACCATTTGCTCCTAGGAATAAAAAAAAAAATCAATTTCCTATTTCAGGCATGGTATATTACAAATGAGAAAATATTGTTTTTGCCACGAGAAGATAAAATTCATATCTCAAGCCAGTGTAATGTTCTTTTTATTATATAGATTCAATGCAAAAGGTGGTAAAATTCTGTATATTATCCTTCACTAGTGAGGATATGGAAAATACGACACTGTATATTTCCTAGTAAAACACTCACATCTATATAATAAATATATATACACACACAATAAAGCCCCCTTTTATTTTATCCCAGGATACCAAGATGATCAAAATTATACTACATGATCTTACAATCACATTTTTAACCCCCTCAACTTCCACCATCTCAGGAGGTCTTCCTTTGACGAGTAAAATTGTTGGGTGTTGGATAGAGGCGGGTTTATTTCTCTCTGGTTACTTTAGTTTTTGATGCAGAAATGACTTGTACATGGTCCTTGACCCGTGATTGCCCTTGTCACAGAACATAATGTTCATTCATTCATTCGAGCACTTGCTTTCTCACTCATTAAATCACTCACCCTCATTAAATTACTCACTCACTCACTCACTCGCATTCACTCATTCTCACTATAGTCACTCACCCACCCACTCACTCGGTTGCTCACTCATTGATCACTCGTTGATTTACTTTGTCATTCACTTCTTCCTTCCATATCTAATTTTTTCTAGACTTTTTAAATTTATTTGGGTAGGTGCCTTGCATGGGCCTTAGAGTCCCGTTCGCACCCTTCCCCTTTTGGATCTTATTATTATATTTTTATACTGCATGTCTTTCGTCATCTTGTTATGTAATACTATTAATGTTCTATTCTTGTTAAATATATATGATCCAAATAAATTTGTTAAAAAAAAAATTAGAAAAAAAAAAGTAAAAAAATAAAGTGCCAAATGGCACTGATGGGAATGAACTATGGGGTTAAACAAAAACAATTTCATATTCTTACCGTGGGATTTGGTTCAACGCGATACCTGCTGTTATACAGATCATGATCATGTTCAGAGATCTCTGCAATAAGAATTTCCAATCGCTCTTTTTCAATGTCATATTCCTTGAAAAAAACAACAAAAAACTGCCATTATTAAAACACCCAAGTGTTTCCAAAACATTGTTGAGCAAAAGTGTTGAAAAATAACATTAAAAATATGCCAAAAACAAATAGCAGCATATTACTTTCTTGAGATTTACAATCCTCTTCTGTTGTTGAGAAAGACAAGCTAGTAAGAAATATGTAAACGTAAGCAGTTTTTAAAGACTTTGAGTTGTTTAATAAATATTTCAGTACCTGTAGTAAGGGTCTATTACCAATTGTTAATATTTATACTATTGTTGAATTCATACAATTCCTTCCATTTTTTTAAAAAAAATCCTAAGAGCTTTTTGACTGTAGTTTATAGAACTACAGGTATTTTTTTAACACTACAGTATGATTTTGTTTTTGCATAAAGTAAAACTGACCGAAGGAAAACTCTTTCATCATAAGTACAATAATTATCATGATTAGAGGTGAGCCGATGTTTAAAAAAAGCCGATTGCCGATACCGATTGTTAAGAGCCGATATTTCCCCACCATCAGCCGATTAATCGACAAAACCGATGTTTGCTAACCTGATGCTCAGTGCTCCCATTTTGTCGTTTAATTCATCTCAAGTTTCACAATGAGAGGAAGTCATCAAGCCAATTCTCGTATTTTGAGCGCAAACCGATTTTGTAACGTGACCGAGAACGCGATAATTGATGCCGTACCACAGACGCTCGCTCCCCGATTTTGATGGGAGGGTTGTGGCTGTACACAGGCTATGATAAATGAGAACGAGAGAGCAGAAATACGAGGACGGAAGTCACACGACAGTCGATCCGATGGTGAAAGACAATTGGCCGATAGCCGATTGTGAGAAAAACTAGCCATTAATCGGCTCTGCCGATGTTTTGCCGATTGGCTCACCTCTAATCATGATTATAAAGTTATTGTCATCACAAACCTCGAAGATATTCATCATTTGCCACTGGCTGCCCAGTTTGCGTCCGACTTGTGCTTTCTAAACTACCCTGTCTGATCACAGAGCTAAGTAATCCAGATGCCTGTGTTTCAGTGAAAAGTGGTTCCACACAAGAAGGTCCTGTGGCAGAAACTAAAGGATTGATTGGAACAAAGCCAACACTTGTTGCAAGATTTGGTGAATCAGTTCTTCTGACTTGTGTTGAACCATACAGCACACTGTCAGCATGTGGGGGGTATCTGTTTTCAAATTGACCCATAGTGGCACCAGTATATGGTGCATTGTCACCCGGTACACTCACACCACTTAAGTTTGTGGGAAGACGTGGATCTGAAATATGTCTACCAGCTGCTGTCAAAGAATGGGCAGATACTGGCACAAATCCAATGTTTGGTGTTTCAGTCCTCGTAGGTCCTTGAATATATGGTGCATTAGTTGGCAATGTTTGGTATCTAGCATCAAGTTGAGCTGAACTAGAGGTCACATTATACAGTGAGTGATTGCTAGTAGTCACTGGGTGAAGGTACATATAACCAGGTTGGTGGGCTGGTAGAGAATAATAATGAGAGACAAGGGGAACCCCAGAGGTACCAGTGGTTTGTGAAGGACTTATAGTAACTGGGGATGTCTGGTTAGTTGGTGCAGTACTAGTAACGTTACTGGTACTCGTTGGAAATTGACCACTAGTATTTAGCACAGGATAACCAGTATTTGGTGATGTGCGGTTAACCCTATTAACTTGTGTACTGTCATTCCATGGTGGGTACCCTTCTTCGGGTGATCTTTGCTGACCACTACTTACTGATGGGTAAGCTGTATTTACATTTAATGGTGTAAGGGGTTGTACATAGTGACCAGCACTAGGCCATGATGGGTAATAATAGCTTCCAGTAATAGGTGAGTATACCATACCAGATGGTTCACTAGGATATTGGTTAGTTGGGTGACCAGCACTTGTTTGGGGATGGTACTTTGGTACAACCCATGGTCTCAGTGTTGGATTAACAGGAGTAGATCGACCACTTGAATGACTAGAACCAGTGCTACCAGTTGAATTACTGCGTAAAAAATCCATTTGGGGTAGAGGATCACTCTTTGGTGTAAATCCCAAGATGGGCTGGACTGGAACTTCTGGTGTGGGAGAACTACCATAAAGACATTTCTTGCTTTCTCCTTCCAAAATCTTTTCACAGGATTCTTGATCATCCCCATGCTTAAAAAAATAACATTTCACCACTTAATTTCTACCAAAATACACAAAAACTTTTTCAAATTTTTCCATTTTTTGGTTAGCCAAAATCTACATGTGTTCATCTAACTTTTTCATGTCCAGGTTTGTCTCTAGTATAATAGTATTCTATCCTAGCCAACTAGTCAGATGGTTTTATTCACTTTTAGAGATACCATTGGACAGGAATGACCAAGTAAGTTATTGTTGAAGTGCATATACTGTAACCCCAATTTTTTATCATCTAAATACATTCTACCTTTGGCAAATAGTTGAACAACAAAATATTTTTTAGATTGGAGCAACCTTTATTGCTTTAATAGAGATTTTGTTTTCAAAATGGTAATGAGATGACACCAAAGTAGTCATCATTATCTATACAATATTTATTTGCAGGAGTGATGACCCAATTCCTCCATCAATGGTGTGTTTGAACAACATGTTCTATATTGTACGAGTTTTTCAACAAAAATTCACAGGTAGTTTATCTTGCCAAAAAGAGAAAGAAAGCCAAATGCCTACATGGACGTCATCTCATTGCCATACTAGAAATGCGAATCACCAATAAAAATAATTTGCCAATAGACGTTATTGGAGGATTGGTGCCAAGCCCCAGGGGGGATGCCACCCCCTGATCAGAGGTAACCATGGCAACCCCACCACAGCCCACCTCCAGGCACCAGTCACACTGTCAAGCAGTGGAAATATATATACTTACCTTGCAATCTATCAGGAGTGGGTGGGTGGGTCAACACAAAGCAAAGCAAGAATCCCCACATATTAAGTCAATAAACAGCGCGTGCAAAACCAGTCGAGTTCAGACCACGCTGACAAGACTCTGAGTGCCAATGTAATCACCACATATTATATATGAGTGACGGCTGACCAAGAATCTATTACATAGATAGCGTGCAAACCAGTCAAGCTCAGACCACGCTGACAAGACTTTGATGAGTGCTGAGACAATACCACATATTATAAGCGTGCGCAAACCAGTCAAGCTCAGACCACACTGACAAGACTTTGATGAGTGCCGAGATAATCCCCATATATTATAGCGAGTGTCTGCTGACTAGCATTGTCTCCTTTTTTACCTTGCCTAAATTACATTTAGCCACATAAAAACATTGAAGAATAGCTCCAATCAAAAAAATATTTCCCTGAACAACTGTTTGCTCTATGTAGAACGTATTCAGATGATAAAAGATTTGTGTTTACGTGCACTTTAACCAATTATGGTTGGGGCAATAGAAGCATTCCATAAAATATTGTTGCGATATACATGTATTCCTCAAGTTGAACAGATTCGCTTTTGATAAGATTCACTGACAACTTCATGTTTTGAATTCTGTTTTGAATTTGATTGGTGTTTGGCAACTAATCCTGTTTCTTATTGGTTGTTTAAAAACCAGAAAACAATCAAATTCAAAACTAGGGTGAGGTGGTTTTTATAAAAAACTAAAAACCACCCGAAAAAACCGAGTGAACCGATTTTTTAAAACACGTTCGAAACCATAGTTAAAAAAACATGCATGACACTACTCGTGCAAAATTTCAGTTTCAAAAACAATTGTATTGATTTATTTGATTATAACATCCTAACTACGAATTACAAAGAAACATGCAGTATATAAGATAAATTTTACATTCAGGAGAATCGTCCGGTTTTTTGGCTTTCTTGAAGAAATGCCAAACAGCACTTTGGCTCATTTTGGCAGAGAAATGTTACCAGTAACCAACAGTTCTGGACAGCGTAACAAAGTATTCCAAGTTTCAATGAACGGTTACTTAAAAAGGCAAAGCTGAAAGGGCATGAGTCAGAAAATATATGCGATATAACATTGAAAGTGAAAATTGGTTAATTATTCATGTTACGCTCTGACTGTTTATGAGTTATACACCAATTTTACTTTAGACCTGTCTTCACAGAGGTCCACCTTCATTTGAGCCAATCAAAATTCATCTTCGTTTGATCCGCTTATGCGTTCAAGCTCGTGCAAATCTGAATCGAAGCCTTTCCGTAATTTCCACTCTTATATCGGAGATCATACCTGGCAATAAATGTACGGTATTTCGAAGACACAAATCTCTTCAGCCATTTTTCCGTCAATTCTGTGTGTAAACGCAACAAAAACCTGTGTAAGTACTGTATTGTTCGATTTTATTGAACCGATTTTTCTTTCAATTTTTTGATTTTTTTGGTTTTTCAGTTTTCCTCCAAACGCAACATCAGTTTTCAAAAAACATCGGGTTTTTTTGGGTTTATCGATTAACCGCCTCACCCTATTTAAAACAGGACGTTAGCAATAATTTCAAGGTGTTTGGGGAAGCGAGCACCCTTGCCTCCCCCCCCCCCCCCTCTAAAAGCAAAAATAATGGGAAAACGAAGAAAATGAAAAAAAGGTTTAAACCTTAAAAGGTTAATACCAAGGCAATGTGCATTCCGAGGCCCACCCACCAGAGAAATGTGGTGAGAAGCTGCCTTTAGGAAAACCTCACCAGGGATTATTGGTGGATGGTTTCAAGCCAGAATGGCCGGCAGCAAACTATTTCATGGAATTTTTAAAAATATGGAATTAATGGCAAGCTAGCTACAATCATTGACAAATATGTTGAAATGAATACTGTTGTAGACACATGTCACCCCCATGCCCTCCTCCAATGTTGTATACACAGCAATGACAACCACGATCAAGCAATTATCTGCCAACAGTTCACCAGGATTACGTCAACATTGCTTTGGGGGGAGGGGGGCAGGGTTGATCGTTTACATATTTGATATTTTGTCATTTGATTTGGAGTATGTTCTTTCGTTGCAGAAGCAATGTAACTTTGGTGGACACTGTGGAATATAGAGGTGAGCCAATGTTAAAAAAAAGCCGATTGCTGATACCGATTGTTAAGAGCCGATATTTCCCAACCATTGGCCGATTAATCGGCAAAACCGATGTTTGCTAACCTGATGCTCAGTGCTCCCGTTTTGTCGTTTTATTCATCTCAAGTTTTGCAATGAGAGGAAGTCATCAAGCTAATTCTCGTATTTTGAGCGCAAACTGATTTTGTAACGTGACCGAGAACACAATTATTGACACCGTACCACAGACGCTCGCTCTCCGATTTTGACAGGAGGGTTGCAGCCGTACACAGGCTATGATAAATGAGAACGAGAGAGCAGAAATACGAGGACGAGAGTCACAAGACAGTCGATCCGATGGTGAAAGACAATCGGCCGATTGTGAGAAAAACTAGCCGTTAATCGGCTCTGCCGATGTTTTGCCGATGATCGGCTCACCTCTAGTGGAATAGCACAACCGCAGAAGCGATCAATCTACGTGACTATGTAATTTTAAGCGTGTGACAGTGGACGCATTTTTTATTGATCGCTTTTTTTTTCGGCATTGGCTAGACTGGTGGACTTTTGGATATTTCCAAAATGCTGGTGGAAAAATCTGGTGGGGAAAATTTATGGAATGCACACTGGATACAAAGCTTTTGAATTGGCTTATTGCATTTAAAAACCATACACCCCTGTTGAGGGCCTTGGAATTCAGAAATTATTGACCCTCCCCTGGATTTCCATATGCCACTGAAATACCCCCTGGAAATGCTAAAAATACTGCTATTTTGTGGGGTCCCCCTGGAATTCCAGGTCATTTTTGGAAAGACACCCCCTGGAATTTCATTTTTTTGATACCCCCCTGGAATTTCCACAGTCCTCAATAGGGGGTGTATGGTTTTAAAATGCAATAAGCCATTTAAACATTTTATGACATTATTTATAGATTCAGTACAAAAATTACTACTTAAGGACTTCCATATTTATATGGTACTGTTTAGCCTAAATTATATTCAAACTACACAAAAAATTGGCTTCCTGAAGTTGAACTTCCGTTTTTAGAATTTTGAAAAAATCCCCCAGCGTCAGTCGTGACGTGAGATATAATTTCCAGGCAGAAAATGGCTTCCAAACTTTTCAAAAATTCCCCAAAACCTGACCTCAAGTTAAATAGCTTTCACCTGATGTGCGAATGTTTAAATAAACAATTCAAAAATGTTTTGTTTCTACTCTATTATTTAATAAGTACTAGATTTATATAAACTTCTAAATTCTGTTGGCGTTATCCTGTAATAGCTCAAAAGCTTTTCAAAGGCTTACCTCTTGAATTATTTTGGCTAAAACTTGTTCAGGTATCTCAGGAAACTTTCCTCGATATTTTGCAATTAGGGTTTGTTTATTAGCACTTTCATGACCTTCTTGTCGTTCTGCAGCAGCCATCATTTTCAAATCAAATTCCCTACTTTTCCTTGGCTTTTCAAAAGCAAATATTGACCAGCAATACTCCTTTGGTTAGAAAACAACAAACTTCTGACGTCCACGAAGCATATCTTGTGAAAAACAACCGTGAAAAACTAGAAAATCCTTAAAACAATTCACAAAAGAGTAACAACACTTTTCCTCTGACCACTTTCGAACATCTCGCAAAACACAGCATAGCACGTGATCAAAACGTACACGCCACTTCGACTGCGTTACGACCACTTACGACTACGATTGCGTTACGAGTTTATACGACCACTGATCTCGACACCGATTGTGTTACGACCATTTTACGACTCCAATTGTATTGCGGCAATTTACGACTCCGATTGCGTTACGACCACTTACGAGTCCGATTTGGTTAAAATCGTTGATTTATATATTACTGTAAATACAGTCAGAGAAAGTCTTTTTTAAAGATTTTTCGTTATGGAGAAAGCTGAAATAAAACCATGCATTGTTGTCAACGTCACTTCAGACACCATCTGACCCTGGTAAGAACTAAGAATACTTTTGTTTAGAATTATACCGTGTTATATAATGGTGTTATTGCATAGCTACGTAGCTAAGTAGACACTTCCGAATTTTCTTCAGTTAAACCACAAGCATAAGCAGGAACAACAACTTAAAATCAAGGTTGGGTGTGAAAGTTAATAGTAAATGCATTTAATACGATCTCATTGCCAACCTCGACTTGGAGCCATTGTTTTGTGGGCATTGACGCGAATTCCAGGAGGTGTCTATTAGAATATGAAAATTGTAAAGAACGACAAATTAATAGGATAGAATAGAATAGAATAGAATAGAATAGAATAGAATAGAATAGAATAGAATGGAATGGAATAGAATGGAATAGGATAGGATAAGATAGAATAGAATGGAATAGAATAGAATGGAATAGGATAGGATAGAACAGAATGGAATAGAATAGGATAGAATGAAATAGGATAGGATAGAATGGAATGGAATAGAATGGAATATAATGGAGTGGAATGGAATAGAATTAATGGAATGGAATAGAATGGAATAGGATGGAATGGAATAAAATAGAATGGAATAAAATAGAATGGAATGGAATAGAATGGAATAGAATAGAATGGAATAGGATGGAATGGAATAGAATAGGATAAAATAGAATGGAATAGAATGGAATGGAATAGAATGGAATAGAATAGAATGGAATAGAATGGAATGGAATAGAATACAATGGAATAGCATGGAATAGAATAGAATGGAATAAAATAGAATGGAATATAATGGAATACAATGGAATGGAATAGAATAGAATGAAATAGCATGGAATAGAATAGAATAGAAAGGAAAGGAATAGAATGGAAAAGAATAGAATTGAATGGAATAGAATAGAATGGAATGGAACAGAATGGAATAGAATAGCATGGAATTGAATGGAAAGGAATGGAAAGGAATGGAATAGAATAGAATGGAATGGAATAGAATAGAATGGAACACAATGGAATAGAATGGAATGGAATATTATAGAATGGAATAGAATAGAATGGAATGGAATAGAATAGAATGGAATAGAACAGAATAGAATAGAATGGAAAGGAATAGAATGGAATGGAATGGAATACAATGGAATAGAATGGAATAGAATGGAATACAATGGAATAGAATGGAATACAATGGAATAGAATACAATGGAATACAATGGAATGGAATAGAATAGAATGGAATAGAATAGAATGGAAAGGAATATTGCGGCAATTTACGACTCCAATTGCGTTACGACTCCGATTTCATTACGACCACTTACGAGTCCGATTTGGTTAAAATCGTTGATTTATATATTACTGCACAGTTAATAAATACAGTCAGAGAAAGTCTTTTTTAAAGAGTTTTCGTTATGGAGAAAGCTGAAATAAAACCATGCATTGTTGTCAACGTCACTTCAGACACCATATGACCCTGGTAAGAACTAAGAATACTTTTGTTTAGAATTATACCGTGTTATATAATGGTGTTATTGCATAGCTACATAGCTAAGTAAACACTTCCGAATTTTCTTCAGTTAAACCACAAGCATAAGCAGGAACAACAACTTAAAATCAAGGTTGGGTGTGAAAGTTAATAGTAAATGCATTTAATACGATCTCATTGCCAACCTCGACTTGGAGCCATTGTTTTGTGGGCATTGATGCGAATTCCAGGAGGTGTCTATTAGAATATGAAAATTCTAAAGAACGACAAATTAATAGGATAGAATAGAATGGAATGGAATGGAATAGAATGGAATAGGATAGGATAGGATAAAATAGAATAGAATGGAATAGAATAGAATGGAATAGGATAGGATAGAACAGAATGGAATAGAATAGGATAGAATGAAATAGGATAGGATAGAATGGAATGGAATAGAATGGAATAGAATGGAATAGAATGGAGTGGAATGGAGTGGAATGGAATAGAATTAATGGAATGGAATAGAATGGAATAGGATGGAATGGAATAAAATAGAATGGAATAAAATAGAATGGAATAGAATGGTATGGAATAGAATGGAATAGAATAGAATGGAATAGGATGGAATGGAATAGAATAGGATAAAATAGAATGGAATAGAATGGAATAGAATAGAATGGAATAAAATAGAATGGAATAGAATGGAATACAATGGAATAGAATACAATGGAATAGAATACAATGGAATACAATGGAATGGAATAGAATACAATGGAATAGAATAGAATGGAATAGAATAGAATGGAATAAAATAGAATGGAATATAATGGAATACAATGGAATGGAATAGAATAGAATGAAATAGCATGGAATAGAATAGAATAGAATAGAATAGAATAGAATAGAAAGGAAAGGAATAGAATGGAAAAGAGTAGAATTGAATGGAATAGAATAGAATAGAATGGAATGGAACAGAATGGAATAGAATAGCATGGAATCGAATGGAAAGGAATGGAAAGGAATAGAATAGAATGGAATGGAATAGAATAGAACACAATGGAATAGAATGGAATGGAATATTATAGAATGGAATAGAATAGAATGGAATGGAATAGAACAGAATAGAATAGAATGGAAAGGAATAGAACGGAATGGAATGGAATAGAATGGAATGGAATACAATGGAATAGAATGGAATACAATGGAATAGAATGGAATACAATGGAATAGAATGGAATACAATGGAATAGAATACAATGGAATGGAATAGAATAGAATGGAATAGAATAGAATGGAAAGGAATAGAATGGAAAAGAATAGAATTGAATAGAATGGAATGGAACAGAATGGAATAGAATAGCATAGAATGGAATGGAAAGGAATGGAATGGAATAGGATAGAATGGAACACAATGGAATAGAATGGAATGGAATATTATAGAATGGAATAGAATAGAATGGAAAGGAATAGAACGGAATGGAATAGAATAGAATGGAATAGAATGGAATAGAGTAGAATGGAAAGGAATAGAACGGAATGGAATAGAATGGAACACAATGGAATAGAATGGAATGGAATATTATAGAATGGAATGGAATGGAATAGAATGGAATGGAATGGAATAGAATGGAATAGAATAGAATGGAATGGAATAGAATGGAATGGAATAGAATAGCATGGAATAGAATGGAAAGGAATAGAATGGAATGGAATAGAATGGAATAGAATGGAAAGGAATGGAATAGAATGGAATGGAATAGAATGGAATGGAATAGAACGGAATGGAATAGAATGGAATGGAATAGAATAGAATGGAAAGGAATGGAATGGAATAGAATGGAATGGAATAGAATGGAATGGAATAGAATGGAAAAGAATAGAATTGAATGGAATAAAATAGAATGGAATGGAATGGAACAGAATTGAATAGAATAGCATAGCATAGAATAGAATGGAATGGAATAGAATAGAATGGAACACAATGGAATAGAATGGAATATTATAGAATGGAATAGAATAGAATAGAATAAAATGGAAAGGAATAGAACGGAATGGAATGGAATAGAATGGAATAGAATGGCATAGACTGGAATGGAATAGAATAGAATGGAACACAATGGAATAGAATGGAATGGAGTATTATAGAATGGAATAGAATAGAATGGAATAGAATAGAATGGAATAGAATAGAATGGAAAGGTATAGAACGGAATGGAATGGAATAGAATGGAATAGAATGGAAGAGAATGGAATAGAATAGAATGGAATACAATGGAATACAATGGAATAGAATACAATGGAATACAATGGAATGGAATAGAATAGAATGGAATAGCATGGAATAGAATAGAATGGAAAGGAATAGAATGGAAAAGAACAGAATTGAATGGAATAGAATAGCATGGAATAGAATGGAAAGGAATAGAATGGAAAAGAATAGAATTGAATGGAATAGAATAGCATGGAATAGAATGGAAAGGAATGGAATGGAAAGGAATGGAATGGAATAGAATGAAACACACTGGAATAGAATAGAATGGAATGGGATATTATAGAATGGAATAGAATAAAATAGAATGGAAAGGAATAGAACGGAATGGAAATGAGTAGAATGAAATGGAATAGAATGGAGAGGAATACAACACAAATATACAACACATAAAACAATGTGGGTTTGTCCTACCTCTGTCCAAAGACAAGACGTGTATGATTTGATGGTTATACGTTCCAGGTGCTGGGTTGGGAAACGTCATCTGGAGGAAGCCATGAGTAGTTTCACAGGAGATGTATCCTTCCAAGTCAACTGGAGTCCATTCTTTTTAAACGCCAACACCCCAGAAGAAGGCATTCCAGTTCTCGAGTACCTTGGCAGAAAGTACGGACCACAAGCCGCAACTGCAGCTCAAACTGGGAAAGGTCCACTTAGCCAGGCAGCTGAAAAATGTGTAAGTTCGGACCACTGACTTTACTGTCTAACACCAGATTATTTCACTTGTGAAATGGATAATCCTGAGCAAGCCTGGGCAGCAATAAGCCAACCTCCTTCCCAGGCAATTCGTGAGAAGATGTTGGTGAGGGCATAGTCAATCGAGATATGGTCTGGAAACTCAACTAAAGTCTGGTCTATCTTTTTGTTCGCCTTTATGCATTTTTGTGCACGGTGTACGGTCGCTGAACACATTGTATTTTAGTATAATGAACGAATTGTCCAATAGCAACGTTTCAGTTCAATCACTCAACCGTGCTATTTAAATATTAATAAACCTAAAACAAAGGATGTGCACGGTGTAAGGTACGGTTCAACATAAAACCACAGCTCATTATCTAGGCGCTTTGAAGTTTGCCGAGTTTCCAGACCATATCTCGATTGACTATGGTCAGAGACTATGGTGAGGGAGCCAGGAAAAACACTCTGACAAAGGGTGGAGATTTTTCCTTCTAGTTGAAAACACTGAGTCTGTGCAAGCGAACTGTGAAAGCAGACATTTTACTCTTTGGTCCTTCCAGTGTGCTGAACTCACTGGAAAATTTTCTAAAGGTGATTACGTCAGATATAAACACACTTTTCTCATGCGCTATTCTATAGGACTTTTTTCACGGACAACATTTTTCTTCAACTTTCAACTCAACTTTGTTGCGTTGCAAGTTGAAAAGCGTTGTTGCACGTATTACCACCCACCTTAAACATTGTCACGCAACAATGATTTCGTTGTAAATTGAAAAAAATTGTTGAAAAAAGTAGACTCCAGTTCTACTTGCTGTAACATGCTGATTCAACTTGCAACAAAATCATTGTTGCGTGACAATGTTTAAGGTGGGTGGTAATACGTGCAAACAACGCTATTCAAGTTGCAACGCAACAATGTTGCAGCAATTTGATGCTTGTATTACTTCACATTAATGAGTCTTTGCTCTTTCTGGGAGTAGTATGCTTAACTCACCGGAAATTTTTCTAAATCTATCAAAAAATTTCTAAACATGCTCCAACCAAAGTCAAGCTTTTTCCAGGACATTCGTTCAGCCCTCCATATTTTCTCACAAATGCCTTGGGGAAAAGGTGGCGAAAAAGTAAGCATTTTCACCTTGTTGGTTTTTCTGTACTTAAAAGCAGTGTGGATTATAACGATTTCGCTCTGGTAGGACAAATGTCCGACCCACTAAAAAGTTGCTCAGACATTAGACGAGATTGGTCGGCCAATTTTCTAAGTTTTTTTATAAGTTTAAGTGTAGTTAATGAGAACCACATTGGAGTTTTAGTCGTGCAAAGTAGATGAACGAGGGAGAGGTTAGCCTCCGGCTATGTTGCATATGAAAGGCGACGCCGACCAACGCTGTTGGACATGCAGTGTAAAAATGTTGCTTAAGAACCATGTAAAAACATCAGAAGAAGGATTAAAGAATAAAAGATTTGTAACGTATTGTATATAGTGCAATCAGGATCTTATTTCGTGGGGTTGAAGAGAATAATAAACGCTATATAAACCACAATTATATAACAGGGAGAGATAAAGTGAGTGCGTAGCGAACTTGTTCTTTGATTTCTTAAACCCAACGCGTCTGAGCATCTTCGATTGGGTAGCTGGATGGTGGATTCGTTGTTGTTTGTTTGTAGCGTTTAGTAGCCAGAAAATCACGCTCCTTTATTGTCGGTCTTCACTCTAGTTCATAGCTGTTAATATACATATAATAATATATATATTTCAGATAGAGAGAATATGTGATTTATTTTTGTTTTTAATTTATATTTCTTGGTCGGTCAAAATGTCCGACCAGAACAGAAATGGTCGGTCATTTCGTATTTTTGGTCGGCAAATAGCCGGTTGCCGACCGTTATAATCCACACTGCTTAAAAGATGAAGGTCAGAAATGCATAATATTTAGATGCACATACAGGGGCGCACATTCGAAACTTTTTTTGGGGGGTGCTTTTCGTTCTGGGACAGACTTTTTTTATGAGTAGTGTCGAAGTTATGCACCTTCCCGGTTTGGGTGACATGCCCCTCAAGAAACTTTTGAAATTTGGATGCCCTGAAACACCATTTCCAGCACTCTCAGGCGAATATTTCGCTCAAAAAGGCACGGTAAATTAATTGTCATTTTACGCTTTTTTCCATGAAAACTGAAAACTGACATATTTACCGAGCTACCTCCTCCACAGGCATTTATTTCCCAGCTTCTTTCTTTCATAAGGGGGTGCAAATAAATTAAAAACATCTGCGGATGAGGTAGCGTATCGAGTTATTAATTAGCTCGAGAAATCCCATACTACCTACTCAAATTAAATTTATCATGCTCGTATGAATCAACGTGGACGAATTAGGTTTAAAATTAAATATTTTAAAACTTTGTCAAAGTTATTTTGAATTTCTGTGAGCCAACACTATGGAGTACAGCCCTAAAACAAGTACTTTCTCAGGTATATGGAAACAGACCTCTATCGAGATACGAAAAATCCCGATTGAAGACCAGATCTATCACACCGGACGGTCAAGACGGACCGAAAAGGTAGTCGGATCGACAATTCGGGACCGACTTTTTCAACCGACCCTCAATTGTTTGGGAGGGGGTCACACAGCCCCACACCCCCATAATGTGTCCCCCTGCGCACATAACAGAAGGCTATTAATGTGAAAAAGGTGTATTTAGTGGTTTTCTACTTAATATATTTTTGTAGGGTTTAAAGTTTGACAGTAGTCGTTTTATCGTGAATACTCTCAAGTCGCACTGTCTCATGGATTACGCCAAATCCATTGGAAAACAAAACGAAGTGGCGGAAGTGCTTTTTGATGACTATTTCAGAAGTGCAAAGCGAATTGACCAATCAGCAGTGTTGAAAGAAGCTACGGAAAGCTGTGGTATTGATTGGTCAGCGGCTAACCAACACATGAGTAACCCAGATGTTGTGTCACGTGTGAAACGAGAGGCATCCACTGCAAGCGCATCTGGGATCAATGGAGTGCCTTATTTTAACATCTTTCTCCAGTCAGACCAAGCAAGAGCAGTGCAATTCTCTGGAGCACAGCCAGCCACTACCTTTTTAAATATCTTCCAAAGAGTTCTAAATTTCGCAAAGTCGAGAGTTTAAGGAAAGTAACGGTTTAAAAACGTAGCCAGCAAAAACTCAAAAATAAACAAACAAAAGTGAACATAAAAATGAACATTAATTGGAGATATTACATATTTAGGGTATTTGAAACCTTTTGAGAAGATTTGTAATATATCTTCCTTTTCTAAAATTTCATCTTTGGGAACTTTTTCACTGTTAAAGTTCACGGAAGTGACGTCTACGCAGGAATTTGTCTATATAAAAATCACTTTACAGATTCCCGCGTACACGCCTAAACATCTCGCAAGTTGTTACAGCATTGTTGCCTGAACAATGCTGTAACAACTTGCAACAATGCTGTAACAACTTGTTGACATATGTGAACAACATTGATAAATGAACAACAGTGTTCATCATTGTTTCAACAAGTTGTTACTGCTTGATGAAACAACAACCGTTGTTCACGCCTGTTGTAACAACCGAAGAACGTGTTGATACATCAACCATGTTCACCATTGTAACATTGTTGTTCATCGTTATTATTTCGTCATGCTGTTACAACATGTTGTATCATGTGCGAACAACGTTGTTGGCTATAAAAAAATGTGCTGTTGAAACAACTTGTTCATGACTGTTGATTTATCCGTGAACAAGTTGTTCGAACCATAAGTGAACAATTTGTTCACGGCGAGCAGCATAACATTGTTCACGCCTGTTGACAACCGTGAACAAGTTGTGCGTTTTTACGCGTGTAGACGTCACTTACGTCAACTTTAACAGCGAAAAAGTCCATGAAGATGAAATTCTAGAAAAGGAAGATATGATTACAAATCTTCTCATAAGGTTCCAAATATCCTGAAAATGTAAAATCCCCAATCACGATATAGGAACTTTAAGAAATGAAACATTAAAATAAAAATGAACATATGTAAAAAAATTTGAAAGTAAGGCAGCAAGAAGCTTGTGTTGTGATGAAAATATGGGTGTAAGGTATTTTATTACTTACCCAAGTTGGATAGCAATAAACACAGAATTTTGTTGCTTTCTTTGATAATTTGTTTTTGTATACTTGAAAGGTCATCGCAAGGTCAAGTTAAGTAACAAAAACCAACACTATTGATGATGTTTGAAATTCAATATTTTGGAAATTTTTATTCATGATTGGTCACATAATTCACAGATGATCTCACGAAAATTAAGTTTGTCTTATTTAAAAGAACACTTAAAATGATAGAGTAACATCTTTTGCAGTTTTTCGTTTCCTTGCTTCGTTCTTGAGATATTTCAGTTTGTTTGATATGCAAATACTTGGGACCTTGATACGAAATATAAGGGACCGTTCATTTTTTATCGGAGGGGATGGGGGGATGGGTGAGAAATTGCCAAACTTTCTTTTTTTTTCCAGGTACCCCCCAAGCAAAGTTCAAAAATGTGGTAGCCCCCCTGTTTTTATTTGACATAATTTCAGTGCCCCTCCCCTCCCCCCCCCCCCCCACCCTCAACCCTTCAAATCCTGACGTTAATCTTACAACTAACCCTACCTATAAAACCTCAAAATTCAACCCCATTAACCCTAAACCTAACCTTAACCCTACACCTAACCTTAACCCTAAATATAACCTTAACCCCCCCAACCTTAATTCCCACCCGACCCACACATTAAACCAATTGTCACCTTAACCTTCTCCTTAATCTCAATCATAATTATTACCCCAACACCTTCAACCTCAAATTATAAACCATTCTCCACTACTATTCACCAACACGTACAATACACCAAGGATGGTAAGACACAACCAGGATCTAAATACGTGAGCCTTATGCTTTACTTTTATTTTACATTTTACAAAACACCACAAAATAATTCCAATTAAAGGCTTTTCTGAATGATTTTTCCCAATAAGAAATGTTTGTTTGTATAATAATGTTGATCATCAAAGACTCTTATCCTTGTTCAGTTAATACAAAAACTTCATGCCCCCCCCTTAAGAACCTATAAATTATTTCAGGGTCCCCCCAAAAGGACTAGCAAAAATTTCAGGTCGCCCATTTTCTCACCCCCTCCGATAAATAATGAACGGTCCCTAAGACGGCAACTTCAACATCTTCCAAATGCCTGGCCAAACGCTTTCAACATCATTCAACATTGTTGAACGATGTTGAATAATGTTGAAAGCACGAGCGGTCAAATGAATTCAATATCGTTCAACATTCATGGATGACAATTAATTGAACGCGGGCTACCACAAAAGCTGGAATCGACAATATCCCGCATGGCGCATGTCTCTGTTCAACAAAGTTGAATGAAATGTGGCCAAATGCGTTCAACACCTTTCAACATTTTGAGAACAATAGAAATGTTGAACGCGTGTTGAACGAAAATTTGAACATGTTCAAATTTCGTTCAACATCATTCAACACCATTGAACAACGTTCAACAGGGGTGGCCAAACGCTTTCAACATGTTGAATTCAACAATGTTGAACGATGTTGAATGAAATATTGAAAGCGTTTGGCCAGGCCTTTAAGAAAATAATTCTAGTTGTAGAACAAAGAGAATGAATAATTTTTAGTCCCTAGAGTAATCTCAACACCGTCCTCGTTCTTCATACAACGCCACTTAGAGCATTTTCACGTCTTCAGGACGACGCCAACGCCAAAAGATAAGAACTGTTGTTTAAGATTGACCTCAATACAGACACTACAATCTTTTTGGCAGTACTGCGGTGTTTTGAAAGTCATTGAACTAGCTTCAAGTATCAAATATAATAGTCAGTTAGCCGTGACTTTTTTTAATATAAAGTTTATGTTGCTTTTTAACCGCCGTCGTCTCGTGACGTGCGTAATCACTTTATATCGGAGTTGAGAAGCTTTTGCTCTATATCTTTGCTATTATCAAACGAAATCACTTCGAAGGAAGCATGTGGGCGTGTTTCTCCCAAAGACATATTAACCTTTTGCGATAACTCATTAATGTCATTATGCACTGTCCATGCAGATGTTTAATTTGCATATCAGAAAAACCTGAAATATCTCAAGAACGAAGCAAGGAAACTACTCAAATCAGTAGAGCGAGACATAGACGATGTTTTCATCGCTTCCGAAGCGACAGTTTCATTAACCACAAATCAATTTCAAAGCAATCACGAGGTGTATTCTTATGTACCACGTGATAAGTTACGATCGGATGTTTATCACGTGGTACATGAGAATACACCTCGTGATTGCTTTGAAATATGATCTGTGGTTAATAAAACTGACACTTTGGAAGTGATAAAAAAATCATCCATGTCTCGCTCTACTGATTTGAGTAGCAAGTGTTCTTTCAAATAAGACAAACTTAATTTTTGGTTTCATAAGCACTTTAAACTTAGCAGATGTGAACTATGTGACTACGTTGCAATCATGAGTACAAATTCAAAATAATAAGTATTTTTTCAAATAAGACAACCTTATAATTTAAGTTTCGTTTCATGTAACTTTAAGTTCCTATTATACTCCATGGGGGTGTATAACCCATTTCGTTGTTATTGCTTCCGTTTCAAGTTTCAACGTTGCGTTGATACAAAATAAAAGCCTTCAGCAGGTCATATCGAAGTGAACTACTGCGTTCGCGGATCATTCCGATTCTCACAATTAAGCCAAAGACAAGTTATTCCAAGCAAACGCTGCCGTGTGAAAAAAACCCGATGACAAGCATTGACAATGGAAAGTTACACCCCCTATAGACCTCTTGCAGATGACGCCAAAACGGTGCATCTGGAGGACAACTTCAAAGTTCCGACGTTCAACAGAGCAAATAATGAATGAAAATTCTATAGTTTAGAAGCATTTGTCCTCCACCAAGGGAATAAGTGCAAGTGGTCCATACACTCCTTTATAATAGCGATTAATTTGAATATTCTTTTATGTGCATCTTAATAAGCCTTTCTGGCCTCGTTTCTCTCTGACGAAGGGCCTTCGCTCGAAACGTTAGACTCCTACGTTCTCTGTTTCCAGCAGTATATCTAACCTTACTATACTTCGATTGTTGTTTCTGCACTGCCTACGCAGCACGCTACTTTTATTACACTTTCTGGCCTCGTTTGTGTGTCTGCAATACCAAAGAATCTTTGTTTTATAACGAGGCCAGAAAGGCTCATTTAGATGCACATAAAAGAATATTTAAAATGAAGGCCTTTATGAAAGTGGTCTATTCGTTATTGATTTGATCTGTCAAACGTATAGTTGTCATTGGATAACGTTTGTTTCAATAGTTATTCTATGAACGCAAATGGTATAACAGGTATATAATTAAACAGACGCCGTGATTGGCTAAGTCTTAATTCTATTCACAGCTCGAGATCGTATTTCCTTTGCACTGCTGACGTCTACAGGTTACTACAAGTGAAAGTGAAAATATGCATTTGGTGTTGGTCCACGGCTATCTTCTAGGTGGAAGCGGCTCCAATGTCTACACAAGCAACATTGCTAAATCGTGGAAACAACAAGGACATGCTGTGACTATAGTTTGCCAAGATCCTTCCGCGGATCGCTTGGATTTCGTAGACGAGTTTATCGTCGGGACAGATAAGATTCCGTCTACGCCTCCAAAGGCTGGTAAGATCAGAGTGATTGTGCCAGATATTAATGGCCTGCTCATAGTCTATTGGTACGACGCTTACGAAGGCTATGAAGTCAAGACAATGGTCAACTGCTCTTTGGAAGAAATAGAGGCGAATATAAGATTAACCGTAGATGGTCTAAAAAAAGTGATTACTCAAGGAGTTGATCGGATTCTTGCAAATCACGCGATTTTGAGTCCCGTGATCACGAAACGCGCAACCGAAGGCACGGGAGTTCCTTACGACGTGAAAATACACGGCAGCTCGTTAATATTCTCCGTGAAAAATCGCAAAGAATTGAGGCCGTACGCAACTGAGGGAATCAAGTATTGTCGGAAGCTGATTGTGGGCGCGAAATATATGGCAGGATTTGTGCAGGAGGTTTTTGAAGAAGAGAAAGACGAGATGGAACTGGTGAAGAAAACCGTCGTCATTCCCCCCGGAATGGACCCGGAGGTATTCCAAGTGGGAGGGTCCGTAAAGGAGAGACAAGAAGCGTTTCTCGTGAGCGTCAAGGAGTTCATCAAGAAAAAACCGGGGGGTCGACAGGCAAGGGGTATTTCAGTTCCGGCTCACACATCACATGACTTACAAAAGGCCTTGGAGGCCGTCGTCGAGTCGTACGATCTTCGAGCGGCCGATGCCGACCTCTGCGACCGCTGGATCCCGTTCGAAGAAGACGAGCCCGTCATTTGCTTCTTTGGGAAATTCCAGGAAACCAAAGGAGTGGGGGAGTTACTGGTCGCCTTTCCGACCATTCTCGAGCGCTTTCCGAAGGCACGGCTGTTGCTGATTGGCTACGGTGGTAACCGTGAGCATTTAGAAGGAATGCTGGCCGCAATGGTTGATGGGAATTTCGAAGCTTTCACGGCGTACGCAAAGGCGGGAAATTTTGTGGAACTTCCACCGGATATTGAGAAATTCTTCCGACAGATTCCCCCCGGGAGAGTCACCATGACAGGTCTACTGGAGCATGCGCAGCTGAAGGAGATTCTACCGCTGTGCAGTGTGAGTGTAATGGCGGCCAAAGCTCTGGAAGCGTTTGGAATGGTTTCGGTGGAAGCTATGTCAGCCGGAGTGTTACCATTGTGTCATGATCATACGGGCATCTCTGATGTTATTCAAGCTGTACGGGAAACAGACGCGGAGCTGGCGGATGTCATGCGCATTGAGGTCCGTCCTGGTGGTAACCATGGTGTTGCTGATGGCGCGTATCTGGTCGAACAGCTACCAACCAAGGTGGGGAATGCCTTTCGCTATCTCTACCCGAATAACTTCAGCGATCAGAGCAAGCGACGCGAAATCTCCGCCAAGCTGAGAAAAATTGCAATCGAGAAGTTCTCATGGGACGGCATTTGCAAGAGAATTTTAGAAGAATAAAAATCAAACACGGCACGATTTTTTGGCCTGCGCTAAACATCGCACAATAGACGAATTTAATTGTATGAATTATATTCGACGAAACTGCGACGTATAACTCGATTAAGGTGGCTCCACACAGTTTCTAGAAAAATGGAAAATACAAGTTTGAGTGTCCACAACACGTGCATAAACAATTTGGAAAAAGAATAAAACTAAATGTTATGCATAGTTAAACAGTCGGACAATAAAAAGCTGTTACCAAATAAATGGCGACAGTTGTTGCTATGGCAACAATGACGTTTCAAAATGGCTGCCAATTACCCTTCAAACTAATTTAATTCAAAAAAAAACTTTGGTGACCCCCAATTTTTTTTTCATTAAAACTTTTCTTGAAGTACGAGTAATCATTAGGCCGAGTTTAAAAAAATTCTGTAGATCCAAATTCTTAAAAAATTTTTCAAAAAAATAAATTATTCGTTCTACAGAATTTTTTTATAATTTGCCTATTGATTACTCATACCTCGAGAAAAGTTTTAATGAAAAAAAAATTGGGGGTGACCAAAGTTGTTTTCGAATTAAATTAGTTTGAAGGGTAATTGGCAGCCATTCTGAAACGTCATTGTTGAACAGTTTTTGATTGTCAGAATGTTTAACTATGCATAACATTTAGTTTTATTCTTTTTCCAAATTGTTTATGCACGTGTTTTGGACTCTCAAACTTGTATTTTCCATTTTTCAAGCCTTAACTCGACGTCGCATTTACGTCACATTACCGACGAAGTTAATTCGAATTAAATTCGTTTGAATTAAATTCATCTATTGTGCGACTAACATGAGATAAGACTAAATTTTCTCACCTAATTACAGAATAATTGCCAATTGGAATGTTTATGGGACAATGAATTGTTTCGTATGAAAGTAGATACAGATACGTTAACAAGAATGAAATCATAGAAGCACAATATTTTTTGATTTAAAATGTTGTAAAAAGCTTTTTTATATGTTCACTAAAACTTTGCTAAAACAAATGCATCTTAATTTATACCATGTATGATCAAGAATCCCTCAATTGGTAGTTGATTGCAATAAAATGTTCACTTCTTTGTGTACGCTAGGCTATAATCTGGTGAATATGTTAAGTTCGTGCTTAATAAGTTACTACAAAGGTTAAAAGATCCGTATTTATATGGAACAGAAGTTTATACAAGTCTGTTTGCACGTCTGGCGTGGCTTAGAACATTGATGGGGAGGTAAAGACAACATCAACGGACTACAAGCAGAGAGACACTAACATAGACACAGACACCAACACAGACACCAACACCAACACAGACATCAATACAGACACAAACACCAACGCAGACACCAACACAGACACAGACATAGGCACCAACACCGACACCAACGCAGACAACCAACACAGACATCAACACAGACACCAACACAGACAGACACCAACACAGACACAGACACCAACACAGACACAGACACCAACACAGACATAGACATCAACATGGTGTCTGCGTTGGTGTCGGTGTCTATGTCTAACACAGACAGACACCAACACAGACATAGACACCAACACAGACACAGACATAGGCACCAACACCGACACCAACGCAGACAGACACCAACACAGTCACCAACACAGACAGACAGACAAACAGACAGACAGACAGACAGACAGACAGACAGACAGACAGACAGACAGACAGACAGACAGACAGACAGACAGACAGACAGACAGACAGACAGATAGACAGACAGACAGACAGACAGACAGACAGACACCAACACAGACACCAACACAGAAACCAACAAAGACACCAATACATACATAGACACCAACACAGATACCAACACAGACACCAACACAGACACCAACACAGACACCAACACAGCCATAGACACCGACACCGACACAGACACCAACACAGACAGACATCAACGCAGACTTAGACACCAACATAGACATAGACATCAACACAGACATAGACACCAACGCAGACACCAACACAGAGATAGACACCAACACAGACACTAACACCAACACCAACACCAACACAGATATAGGCACCAACACATACACAGACACCTGCAACACAGACAGACAACCGAACCACCATATTATTCAGAAATCTGAGAGCAGCAGTAGTCGTTGAGTTTTCGTCCAAACTCCCCAAGATATCCTCCTATATACACAACGCAACCTTTTCACAGACGTTAAACTGTTGTCGGTAAAATGCCTCGGCTACGAGGTTGGCGCGAAGTTCGTCAGGTTTATTTACATAGTGCTGTGGTTTATAACTCCATGTATATGATACATTAAATGTATGCCATAACCACTTTACTAAACGGTACAAAAATGCCACGATTTGCTTTGCTAAAAAACAAGAAATATAGTCAGAAAACACGCTTTGCAGTCAACTATGCATTGTAAAGCGAAAAGCTGGCGAACTGCCAAGAATAGTTTTGATGCCGAGAATAGTTTTGATAACGAAATACTGACATTTCGAAGAGAGTCCTTCATCAGAGTAAAACGTGATGAAATAATGTCAAACAGGGCTTATATATGCCAAAAAACTGACGTAGTTAACAGTAGCCAATCAAATGCTTGGGAGAGATAAACAAACGCGTTCTCACAGTATGCCTGCAGGAACACTATGCCTGCAACCAGTTTTAAAAGGTTTAATTCTTACCATTTAAAATAGCGTTGTCCCTGAAACTGCCCATCATGTTTCCCATCTGCAAGAGAAAATACGAAAACAAATGTTTAAGTTGTATAAAATTAGAGGCGTGAAAGAACGACAGCAAACGAACCCTGTTAACAACAGGTCCTTTCTCCCATGGTAGTAACCGCTGACCCTTTTCTCATAAGTGAATTTAACAGAATTGATCGGCCTGCGGGCACACATGAGCCCACAGTCAAGTAAACATATTACACAGAATAACAATCGAAATATGGTATAGTAGGTTAATACTGCCGAAACAGAGAACGTAAGTGGTCTAACGTTTCGAGCGAAGGCCCTTCGTCAGAGCTTTACACAGAATAAGGTCAGCGGACGCTACCATGAGAGAAAGGACCCATATTTCCGTCATCTTTTTGGGCGGAACTTGGAGTCCAGTTATATATATAGGTCAGTGTGAGTGGTAATCTTATTTTCAGTACGCACCTTCGTTATCCAGCTCTAGTCCAAGATAGATAGTGTCAGATCGTGTTGGAAGGTGACCAATAAACTTAACCTTCCCACGTCCTATTTTACCACAAGCTCTGGTGACCAACACATCCATCCCTTGGTCAATTTCCCGGGGGGAATGAGGAGCGAATGGTGTCCCTTTCCTAGGACTTGATCTGTCATAGGATTGGGGTGCAATGTCAGATGACTCTGGTGATGTCGGTGAGAAGTCCAGGTGGTGACCTCGCACAGCGAAGTTCGTCGCTTGAGGTGTAGGAGTGGATGGTGTTCTTGATGGAGACGATATAGAGGTTGCGAGGTTCTCGTAAGAGCCTGAAATAATTACAAGGTATATATTAACATTTATATTTCTAATAAGAGGGAAGGGAAGAGAGAAGAAGAGAGTGGAAGGGAAGGGAAGAAAAGGGAAGGGAAGGAAAAGGCAGGGAAGGAAAGGAAAGGGAAAGGCAGGGAAGGGAAGGAATAGGAAGGAAAGGAAAGGGAAGGGAAAGGAAGCGAAGGGAATGGAAGGGAATGGAAAGGCAGGGAAGGAAAGGAAAGGGAAAGGCAGGGAAGGGAAGGAAAGGAAAGGAAAGAAAGGGAAAGGAAGGGAAGGGCAGGGAAAGGCAGGGAAAGGCAGGGAAGGGAAGGGAAAGGCAGGGAAGGGAAAAGGCAGGGAAGGGAAAGGCAGGGAAGGGGGAAAGGCAGGGAAGGGAAAGGCAGGGAAGGGAAGGAAAGGAAAGGAAGGGAAAGGAAGGGAAGGGAAGGGAAGCGAAGGGAAGGGAAGCGAAGGGAAGGGAAGCGAAGGGAAGGGAAGCGAAGGGAAGCGAAGGGAAGCGAAGGGAAGCGAAGGGAAGGGAAGGGAGGGAAGGGAAGGGAAGGGAAGGGAAGGGAAGGGAAGGGAAGAGAAGAAGAGAAGAGAAGAGAAGAGAAGAGAAGAGAAGAGAAGAGAAGAGAAGAGAAGAGAAGAGAAGAGAAGAGAAGAGAAGAGAAGAGAAGAGAAGAGAAGAGAAGAGAAGAGAAGAGAAGAGAAGAGAAGAGAAGAGAAGAGAAGAGAAGAGAAGAGAAGAGAAGAGAAAAGAAGAGAAGAGAAGAGAAGAGAAGTTATGGCAACTAACCTGAATGATATGAATGAGGTCTTTCTCTTCGCTTCTTATCTTTTTTACGATAATCGAGCCCAACATCTTGACTAGATCTTTCTCGACCATTGACCTTCCCACTGTTACGAAAACCTTCCGACAATCGATTCTGCAGCAACGTGGGCGATGTGATAGAGTCTGAGCTGTAACTTCGTGTGTGCAGATAACGACTAACATCGATATCGGAAAGATCCGAAGACACACTGTCGTCAGCAAACGCCTTCCTTCGCCGACCACTCAGAATGGCATCGCGTGTGGGCGACTCCGACTCGAGCGCAAACCGATTGAACGACGATGATGACGTACTTCCCTCAGGCCTCTCAACACTGACTTGGTCATCTCCGGGAATTCTTGACTTGTAACCAGTGTCCCTTGTCTCGCCATTTCTGGAATCCCACGCGAGATGATTTCCACGAATAGCTCCACTCTTCTGTCTGATCTTGGCTTCACCGTCAGACTGGTGCCGAGCTGTGAATATAAAATATACATTTATTACGCGTTGTGATGAGTTAAAACAAACAAGTGAAATATAAAAACTCCACGCAGTATATTCATATAATTATACAATATACATTCGCCGCCGCTTATATACAATATAAAATACGCTTATATTCTCGATGAGGAACGGAAAAAAGCGCAAGAAACAACACGGAAAAAAGTGGTGGGGAAAAAGTGCTGGGGAAAAACACGCAAAAAAGCGCGGGAAAAACACGCAAAAAAGTGGTTAAAGAACACGCGAAAAAGCGGGGGGGGGGAGCGAACACGTGGAAAAAAACGCGGGGAAAAACGCAGGGGAAAAAAGCGCGGGAAAAACGCGGGAAACAACAAGATATAAGCGCGAAAAAAAAACACAGGAAAAAGCGCGGGAAACAACACGGGAAAAAACGCGGGGAAACACAGAAAAAAGCGCGGGGAAATATTTTCGGAAAGAAGCGGAGAAAAGACACTGGAAAAAAACAACAACAAAGACTGCGTCTCGTGGGCCACCTTTTTGTTCTTACCACGTTGTGTTTAAATAGAACAAATTCAGATTTTAAGATACATACCTATAAACTTAGTTGACTCGCTGGTTCCAAGGTAGCCGTTGATAGCAGTAGATCTGGTGTTGTATTCATACCTCCTTTCAAAAACTCCTTCATTTGTAGTCGCGTAGTCAGCTCTCGCAAATGAAGAAATGTTTCTAGCTTTGAGCAGTTCTATCTCTGACGACATCTTTCCTAACTTTCCTCGCAGATCTAGATTCTCTTTTTCCAGTAACTTTACTTGATCTTGCAGACTGGCATTCACCCCCCGGCTCTCGGAGAACGCATCTAGTAATTTCTTGTACTTATTGACATAATCCGGGGAGGGCTGGAGTGAATCTTGACGAAGAGTTTTCACCTTACAAACGAGACGAAATAAAATATCTCAGACAAACAGACAGTCAGACACACAGACAAACAAACAAACAAACAAACAAACAAACAAACAAACAAACAAACAAACAAACAAACAAACAAACAAACAAACAAACAAACAAACAAACAAACAAACAAACAAACAAACAAACAAACAAACAAATAGAAAAACAAACAGACAGACAGACAAACAAACAAACAAACAAACAAACAAACAAACAAACAAACAAACAAACAAACAAACAAACAAACAAACAAACAAACAAACAAACAAACAAACAAACAGATAGTCAAACAAACAAACAAACAAACAAACAAACAAACAAACAAACAAACAAACAAACAAACAAACAAACAAACAAACAAACAAACAAACAAACAAACAAACAAACAAACAAACAAACAAACAAACAAACAAACAAACAAACAAACAAACAAACAAACAAACAAACAAACAAACAAACAAACAACCAACCAACCAACCACCAAAAAACAGATAGTCAAACAAACAAACAAACAAACAAACAAACAAACAAACAAACAAACAAACAAACAAACAAACAAACAAACAAACAAACAAACAAACAAACAAACAAACCGATAGTCAAACAAAACAAAACAAACAAACAAACAAACAAACAAACAAACAAACAAACAAACAAACAAACAAACAAACAAACAAACAAACAAACAAACAAACAAACAAACAAACAAACAAACAAACAAACAAACAAACAAACAAACAAACAAACAAACAAACATGCAGTCAACCAACTCACCTCTTCAGCCAGTGATTGGTTATTGCTCTTCAATTCCTTGACTCTTATTTCATGTACTTTTTTCGAACTTTCCATTTCACTCTGAAGAAGATTTTGTGTTCGTTTCATGTCATTAACCTTTCTCTCCAACTCTGAACATTCCATCTCCTTCGTACTCAAGGCGTGTGTTAGTTGGCTGACAATATCTTCTTGTTCTTTCGCAGCAGCTTGGCTTGTCTGCAGAACATAAAATAAAATAAAATGAAAAACAAAGATTATGAATTGGATGATCTTGTAGTTCAGTTGATAGAGTGTTGAACTAGAGTATCAAAGATTGTGAGTTGAATGATCTTGTAGTTCAGTTGATAGAGTGTTGAACTACAGTATCAAAGATCGTGAGTTGAATGATCTTGTAGTTCAGTTGATAGAGTGTTGAACTAGAGTATCAAAGATTGTGAGTTGAATGATCTTGTAGTTCAGTTGATAGAGTGTTGAACTAGAGTATCAAAGATTGTGAATTGAATGATCTTGTAGTTCAGTTGATAGAGTGTTGAACTACAGTATCAAAGATCGTGAGTTGAATGATCTTGTAGTTCAGTTGATAGAGTGTTGAACTAGAGTATCAAAGATTGTGAGTTGAATGATCTTGTAGTTCAGTTGATAGAGTGTTGAACTAGAATATCAAAGATTGTGAATTGAATGATCTTGTAGTTCAGTTGATAGAGTGTTGAACTAGAGTATCAAAGATTGTGAGTTGAATGATCTTGTAGTTCAGTTGATAGAGTGTTGAACTACAGTATCAAAGATTGTGAGTTGAATGATCTTGTACTTCAGTTGATAGAGTGTTGAACTAGAGTATCAAAGATTGTGAGTTGAATGATCCTGTAGTTCAGTTGATAGAGGTGTTGAACTACAGTATCAAAGATTGTGAGTTGAATGATCTTGTAGTTCAGTTGATAGAGTGTTGAACTACAGTATCAAAGATTGTGAGTTGAATGATCTTGTAGTTCAGTTGATATAGTGTTGAACTAGAGTATCAAAGATTGTGAGTTGAATGATCTTGTAGCTCAGTTGATAGAGTGTTGAACTAGAGTATCAAAGATTGTGAGTTGAATGATCTTGTAGTTCAGTTGATAGAGTGTTGAACTAGAGTATCAAAGATTGTGAGTTGAATGATGTTGTAGCTCAGTTGATAGAGTGTTGGACTAGAGTATCAAAGATTGTGAGTTGGATGATCTTGTAGTTCAGTTGATAGAGTGTTGAACTAGAGTATCAAAGATTGTGAGTTGAATGATCTTGTAGTTCAGTTGATAGAGTGTTGAACTGGAGTATCAAAGATTGTGAGTTGAATGATCTTGTAGTTCAGTTGATAGAGTGTTTAACTAGAGTATCAAAGATTGTGAGTTGAAGGATCTTGTAGTTCAGTTGATAGAGTGTTGAACTAGAGTATCAAAGATTGTGAGTTGAATGATCTTGTAGTTCAGTTGATAGAGTGTTGAACTAGAGTATCAAAGATTGTGAGTTGAATGATCTTGTAGTTCAGTTGATACAGTGTTGAACTAGAGTATCAAAGATTGTGAGTTGAATGATCTTGTAGTTCAGTTGATAGAGTGTTGAACTAGAGTATCAAAGATTGTGAGTTGAATGATCTTGTAGTTCAGTTGATAGAGTGTTGAACTAGAGTATCTTCATACCTCAGCTAAAGAGAGGGCCTTCGCAAGTTCCATTTCCTTCGCACGTAGTTTAACCAATTCTTTCTCGTAAATTGCGTTTCTAGCTTTAAGTTTTTTGATATATTCCTCTCGTTCTGCGAGATGCGTCTTCAGTACTGTTGTTTCACTACTCTCCGATCTGTCCCGTGGAGATACAAGAGTGTCAGGAGAATGTCCGTTCTTTCGTTTTTGAGGTTGTTTTAAGGAATCAAGAAGTTCTAAGATAAGAAATACCATTCAATAAGAAATTGTGTATTGTGAAGGAAAAAAGGAAGCATGGAAGAAAGGAAGGAAGGAAGGAAGGAAGGAAGGAAGGAAGGAAGGAAGGAAGGAAGGAAGGAAGGAAGGAAGGGAGGGAAAGGAAGGGAAGGGAAGGGAAGGGAAGGGAAGGGAAGGGAGGGGAAGGGAAGGAGGGAGGGAGGGAGGAAGGAAGGAAGGAAGGAAGGAAGGAAGGAAGGAAGGAAGGAAGGAAGGAAGGAAGGAAGGAAGGAAGGAAGGAAGGAAGGAAGGAAGGAAGAAATGAAGGGAGGGAAGGGAAGGAAGGAAGGAAGGAAGGAAGGAAGGAAGGAAGGAAGGAAGGAAGGAAGGAAGGAAGGAAGGAAGGAAGGAAGGAACGAACGAACGAACGAAGGGAAGGAAGGAAGGAAGGAAGGTAGGAAGGAAGGAAGGAAGGAAGGAAGGAAGGAAGGAAGGAAGGAAGGAAGGAAGGAAGGAAGGAAGGAAGGAAGGAAGGAAGGAAGGAAGGAAGGAAGGAAGGAAGGAAGGAAGGAAGGAAGGAAAGAAATGAAGGGAGGAAGGAAGGAAGGAAGGAAGGAAGGAAGGAAGGAAGGAAGGAAGGAAGGAAGGAAGGAAGGAAGGAAGAAAGGAGGGAAGGAAGGAAGGAAGGAAGGAAGGAAGGAAGGAAGGAAAGGAGGAAGGAAAGAAGGAGAGAAATGAAGGGAAGGAAGGTAGGAAGGAAAGGAGGGACATTACCTTTAACTCTGTCCTTGGACCAAAGCTCAGGGCTAGTTGGTTGAGAGCTACTGCTGACCGGTGGAGACAAGTCTGCAGTGCGAACAGACCCCATTGGAGTCTGACGATCTAGCAAGCCTTGGAAAGCAGTAGATGGACTTGAAGTTGAGCGTGGTATTCTACCATTATTGTGAAATGCTTCACCATTAGGTCCAGACCTTGTCGTACTTGGAACACTTCGCTCGTCACCACGTGGTGATACCAGGGGTGAAATTACTGAGTAATCTCGTGTGTAGGGGAGGGATGAGTAGGGACGAGAGGGGGCAGATGTGTACAGTGGAGGACGACGAATATCCTGGTCTCCAAACAACGACCCTGGAGGACTACGTCTTGTTAGCATGTTCCTCTGTGGCTGGTCTGGTAACGAGTGCTTCCCTCCCCTGTCAAAACCACCATATGCATCAGACACTCGTGCCTGCATTCTCTCCGTTTGACCAGCGGAATTTCGCATAAACTCCGAGACTGGTGGGGCACTGGGGATAGGGTTAACTTCATCTCCAAGCAGGAAATCGTCAACTTGAACTCTTCTGTTATAGCGTCTTGTTTCTTCATTTCCACCAACTGGCTCACGACTGGAGAGAGACGGCGCAGAAGACACCCGGGTGGACTGTAAACCCGAGGTCACATCTCCGGTCGGACGTTCTCTTTGCTGCAAGGGTCGATCATTGTTTTGAACAGATTCGAAATCACGAAGCTCTGGAACTGAGGGTGTGTTATCCCGGTGTTCAATACGTGTGTCCTGAAGCGATGTAGGTTGGTTTGTGGTCTGGACTGGTGCGTGTTCGTCGGGAGCCGGTAGGCGGTCGTCAACATTCGGGATGTCTTCGTGAGTGTTGGGTTCTGGAGTTATTTCGTGATCGGGTATATCCGAGGTTTCTTCGTGAGTTTCTTCATTCTCGTGAACATCCGTGACGTGCTCGTGGGCGTGCGGGTCCTCTTCGTGATCGTCATGGTGATCCGAGACTACTACGTCATCCTGGGCATCCGGGACATTTTCGTGATGTTCACTGCCCAGAATAGGTGTGCGATCGCGGGCACCATTTCCGTCAACTTGCAGTTCTTCGTCATTTGTTTCACCATTAGAACCCATTAAGATTGGCCTGGCTTCCAACTCGTCATGTGATGATAAACTACATGAGGATTCTAGATAAAGCATAAAGTCATTGATTCAGTGTTAAAAACATCATTAATTCTTTGAACGTTTTCATGGCGATAAAGTAATATAAATAAGTTTTGTGGAAACACCACGTAAAATATTTCTTTGCTAAGCTTTCGGCCTGTTGACTCAGGCCTTCATCAGAGCAATAATAACAAACTGTTGGCTCACGTCATTTATAAATTAAGCAACTGATCAATTAAATCACATAAGAATACAATGGCGTATCACGTTAATTTTATTAATTAGAAAACAAAATCAAGAATGTTCTCCGAATAGGGCACGCCACGTGCTATTTAATGGCTGTCCCTCCTGAGAAATAGTGTGATGTTTTGCGATCTCAATGGATTCTCTTGTTCTTCGCGTGAAGTATTGCTTGTCGCTGGCTAAGAGTGATGACTCTTCCCACTTAACACGATGGTCATACTTCCAAGCGTGTTTGGCAACAGCAGACTTTTCTTGTTGCGCTTTTATGCAACATGTCTTGTGTTCCTTCAGGCGAGTTGAGAGATTCTTTCCCGTTTCCCCGATGTATACCAAGCCACACTCACAAGGAATGCGATACACTCCAGGCTTAGATAAGCTATCCACTTCATCTTTATGTGTGAAAAGTACCATGAACAATTTGTGCTGACTACTGTGAAATACCCTCATACCAGCACGATTTAGAATCCTCTCAATCTTGTGAGATGCTGGTCCGATATACAAAAGAGAAACTGAAGGTGGTTCTTGTTGGGGCTGTGTATTCGGCTCTGGATGTACCGAAGGTGTCATAGAAGCTTGAATCATCTTCTCAGGAAAAACTTAGCAAAGAAATATTTTACGTGGTGTTTCCACAAAACTTATTTATATCATTAACATCATTAATAATTCATGAGACACAATCAAATTCAAAAAAAATAAATGTTTAAAGTACCTTTATCATGATTGGGATTTTACATATTTAGGATATTTGAAACCTTCTGAGAAGATTTGTAATATATCTTCAACAACAAAAACAACAACAATCGTTTTACAGCCGTTTTCTCCGCTTACGCGGAGGTTGGCCGGCGGCTCCCCACAGCAGTTTCCTCCACTTCTCTCTCTCCGAAGCATCCTCCCTTTTCAACCCACACTCTCTCATATCCCTTTCCACCACCTGACTCCATGTCATCCTCGGCCTTCCTCGTCCTCTTGTACCTTCCACCTCGAGCGACATGCTCTTCTTCACCCAGTCACCATCGTCTTTCCGCAGCACATGTCCCAACCATCTCAACCGGTTCCGCTTTATCACATCAGACACCAACTCAATCCCCATTCTTTCCCTCAGCTCTGCACTCGGCACTCTATCCTTTAGCGATACACCACACATCCATCGCACCATCCTCATCTCTGTCCGCTCCAATCTCCCCCTCTGCTCTGCAGTCATGGCCCATGTCTCACTTCCATACACCATAGCACTCCTCACACACGTCACATACAGCTTCCCCGTTAGCTTTAATGACACTTTCTTCCTTGTCAAGATCCCAGACAACTTCCGCCACGCACAACGCACCCTCGCCACAGAAGCCGACTTCGAATTTGTAATATATCTTCCCTTCCTAAAATTTCATCTTCATGGACTTTTTCGCTGTTAAAGTTGACGGAAGTGACGTCTACGCAGGAATTTGTCTTTATCAAACCACTTTACAGATTCCAGCTTATACGTCACTTCCATCAACTTTAACAGCGAAAAATGAAATTTTGGAAAAGGAAGATAATAGATATATTACAATCTTCTCGGAACGTTAGAAATATCCTAAATATGTAAAATTCCAATCATGATAAAGGACTTTAAACAAGTGCTGTTATAAACCACACTCACCTGCACGATCATGAACTGAAGCTGAAGAATCTCGTTCCTCTGCGGTTATTTCACCAGTTTCTGGATGATCACCATCGGAATTATCACCATCATTCCTCTCATTCACCACTATAAGACATTCATAGACTTTATTTAAAGAAGGTATACACCAGTTTAGCAAAGCTAATCTTACACTGGGCCTACGCAGCATTATAAGACGTTACATTGTAAAATGATACGCTCCGTTATAAGACCTTATGCTGCATTCATGGAAGGTTTTTTTTTAACATTTTCTCCAAACTAGCGCGTCAAACGGCTAGTTACTAAAGTTTGCCGTTGGTTGGTTTTGCGTTTTCTCTACGGTATGTGCCAATCTCGTTCCCAGAGCCCACGTTCCCCACCCGGGAAACGAGAGACTCTGGGTATATTATAAGTAATATTGGGCATTTCACTCGATTACATAGCATGTTCTGAGGATTTGGGGTGAAGGAAAATTCGAGTGTAGAATATATACATTTTAAGACCACACCAGGACCAGTTGCGAAAAATGCAACTACACAGGCCTTCCGGCAGGAATTGAACCCACGACCTTGCGATTCTAGTGCAATGTTCTGACCACTGAGCCACGGAGAGCGTTGCCGAGAGCTTGATCGCGAGTTTTGTATATATAATAAGGTGGTAATGCCAGGAGAGAATTGGGTATATTATAAGTAATATTGGGCATGTTGTGGTCTTAAAATGTATATATTCTACACCCGAATTTTCCTTCACCCAAAATCCTCAAAACAGACTCTGGGATAATCCGTTTCACATCGATATTTCATTGGCTGATGAACACAGTGAACTCTATATAACTCTTCTTCCGGATAACAAGAATCCTGTGATGGCGTGAACGGATTATCCCAGAGCCTCTCGTTTCCCGCCCGCTGGGTAAGAGGAAAGTGGGCTCTGGGAACGAGATTGGGTATGTGCTTATTTAAAATTTTGGCTGGAAGAGTGGGCAGTTATTCGAAGGACATACAGTAGAACCTGGACAATTTCTAGAGGAAATATGGTATTTAAAACGCACTTCTCAAATTCATTAATAATTCATGAACCGAAAACAAAGGAAATCAGTACCGAGATGGAGGTTTTGATAACGAAGGAAGAAATTACATAAACTTTCGCCTCGATTTTCTCTTAAAATACCGATTTGTTTGAGAAGCTATATCATACACTCGGAAGAGTGTTTCATCAGGATTCCAAACACCTCGAAATTTGTTCAAAAACCTCGGCTTCGCCTCGGTTTTCAACAAAAGTCTTGGTGTTTGGAAATCCTGATGAAACACTCCTCCTCGTGTATTATATATAACTTTAAAAACACATTAATAATTCATGAGGAAAATACAAAGGAAATCAGTACCATGACCGTGGTTTTATATCTGATAAAGAAACCTCCTGATTTACATAAACTTTAGCTTTGTGGTTCTCGGCTTAACAATTTGAAAACGGAACAGAATCATGCCGTTTAGGCCTTGCGTTTACACGATACAGGTGTCACGGTCTCAGCGATCCGCCAGTCTGAGTTACCCCCTAAGACCAACTGTGCAGTTATCCCCGCTTTTCTGCATTGATATTGTCGTTCTAACTCGAAAAATACGTATAATCATGGAAACCATACTTTTATCGCGTTCTTTTAAACATTTGGTCGCAAGTTAATCAATATCATAAGTATAAATATAAAACGTCTGTGACTATTACGAATGGTAATACCATGTAACTCATATAATATAGTTCGATAAGCTTTCGTCCCGCTAAACTCGATACTTCATCATTCTAAGAATATGTAAATTTAATAAGACATACGTAGTCTTCAATGCTCTGAATAGCGAACTATTATTTATATGAATATTACCAAGGGTTAAGTCACGTTGGCCTGAAAAAAAGAGAAAAATCTTCTCGACGTTTCGAGCGAAGGCCCTTCGTCAGGAAAAATTTCTCCTGACGAAGGGCCTTCGCTCGAAACGTCGAGAAGATTTTTCTCTTTTTTTCAGGCCAACGTGACTTAACCCTTGGTAATATTTGGATTTCAACCGTGGCCGACGCTGTCCTAGAAGCTATTATTTATATGAGTTACATGGTGTTGCCATTCGTAATAATCACAGACGTTTTATATTTATACTTATAATATTGATTACCTTGCGACCAAATGTTTAACAGAACGTGATAAAAGTATGGTTTCCATGATTATACGTATTTTTTGAGTTAGAACAACGACAATATCAATGCAGAAAAGCAGGGGATAACTACGAAGTTGGTCTTAGGGGATAACTCAGACTGGCGGATCGCTGAAACCATGACACCTGGACAAAAATAACATGAAATGTTATATGCTGTATTTGCATACCGGCATCGTGTAAACGGGGTCTAAGACAACGTTATTTTTCAAACTTACTACGCCAATGAACTTACCAAATGGTTCGTTTTTGAAGTTATTTAAAACATTCGCAGTACGTGTTTTATTATATCTAAAACATTTGGCTATCACCTCGTGTTTTAAATATGATAAAACACGGCTGTTCATGTTTTAAATTACTTTAAACACAAACCTGGTGGTGTTTGTTGATGATCATCACCAATTACACTTGGCTGAAGAAACTGTTGAAAATCATTGGATCCTCGTGCAGTGTCACGCAAGCCATTGACTCTTGTTCTTCCACCGTGAAACCTTTCTCCTTTATCTGTGAGCTCATTCAAAGAATCACCATGAAGAAGCTATGAATGAAATTTTATTTTTAGTTAAGTGTGCACTGCCCACATAATGAAAATATCAAATCATACTTTATTTAAAATATAAATTCATATTTGTCAACCCATCGCTGCCTAGGATGTCTGAGGGTTCCCTGGCATTAGACAGAGTAAAACAATAGACTGTTTTTGACCAGCTCAGGAAGCAATGGGTTAATCACTTGTTAACCCATTGCTGCTTAGGATGTCTGAGGGTTCTCTCTTTGATGAGTAAAATCATCTGGCGTTTTACAGAGTAAAACAATAGGCTGTTTTTGGCCAGCTCAGACAGGAATAGGTTAATGACTAATTGTTAACTCATTGTTGCCTAGGATGTCTGAGAGTTCTCTCTTTGATGAGTAAAATTATCTGATCTTCGATTGAAAGAAAAACACAAAATGGGATGTTTTTGGCTTGCTCATGCAGGAATGAACCATGAATACCATCAAAAGAAATAAATTTTATGCTTATCTGATAAATTTAAAAAGGTTACTGCATGTACATACCTGATGTTGGACGAGTTCTTTATACAATGCACCCTTTTCTGTTGTTGGTGTTTGTTCAGCTATAGTTAAAGCAAGGTAAAACAAAATGTATAGAGTGGTAGCGTTTGCATATGAGATGTAGTTAAAGTGACATCATAAGTTGTACAGTACATATACAAGTAGTGCATGTGGTATATGTGCAAGCTTGGTGTAATGGAACAGACGTTTGGTGGACGTTCGTCAAGCTCAATTACTCAGAAAAGATTTCTGAGCCCCAGACAGGGTTCGAAGCTGCAACCTTCTAATGACCAGTTAGACGCTCTAACCATTGAACCACTGAGGCTCAGATAAAATAATAATATTTAATATTTATTTATTTATATAGCGCCTATCCAGGTCTGCTCTAGGCACTTTACAAAAGCTCAAAAACTAATTAAAAACAGATTGAAATAAATGTGTTTTGATTTTGGATTTAAAAATAGAAAGACTTGGGGAAGATCTGATGCTTCTAGGCAAAGTGTTCCAGAGTTCTGGAGCGGCAACGGAGAAGGATCAATGGCCATAAGAGAGAGGATTAAAATTGACATGGTTGAGAAGAATTTTGGATGAAGAGCGGAGAGTTTTTCGTGGAATCTAGCATGTAATCAGGTCAGGGATGTAGACAGGAGCTTGGCCATTAAGAGATTTGAATGTAAGAATGAGGATTTTAAACTTGATACATTCTGCAACTGGTAGCCAATGATTAGATCCATAAGGATAGGAGTGATGTGATCACGTTTGCAGGAGAAAGTGATGACGGGCAGCAGCATTTTGTACAGATTGGAGTTTTTTTATAAGATTTTTTGGAAGGCCGTATAGGAGAGAATTGCTGTGATCGATTTTGGATGTGACGAATGCATGGGTTAAGGTTTTGGTGGTCTTTACAGATAGGAATTTCCTTATGCGAGCGATATTACGAAGATGGTAGAAGGCAGTTTTACAAACAGAGTTCACATGGGCATACATCGACATAGTGTTATCAAAAATAACGCCAATACTTTTTGTGGAATTAGATGGTTGAATAAGGTCGGGTCCAAATCGGAGTGGAGTAAAGGTCTTTTGGGGGCTATATTTGGAATAGAAGTAGAGTAATTCAGTTTTTCCCTTATTTAATCAGATGGAGAGCTAAGGTTGCAAATTCATAGTCACATATGCTCCTAAGTGGTAGCGTTTGCATATGAGATGTAGTTAAAGTGATATAATAAGTTGTACATATACATGTAGTGCGAACAGACATTTGGTGGAACAAACATCTGTTAAGAGTTGTTTTGTTGTAAAATGAATTAGCATGATCGTAACAGTCTGTAAATATAAAGAAAGATAAAAATTTGTGATTGTCACCAGTAGTTTCAAGTAAAAATACTCACTATTTCTACTGGTACTTGGATTGCTAGGATTAACAAGTGTTTGACGAGAATGGTGTTCCTGACTTTCATTGCTCGATATATTGCCTGTGGACCCATCAGCCAATGAAGCTACAAAAATTGCATTTTTAGAGGAAAACAAGAATAGTGCTCCCTACTTTTTACCTGTATATAAATTTCATTTTATGAAGTACATGTATACAGGCCTTGCCCAGAGACGTGCTCAATCGCGTGTCAAAATACGCATGGGCATGTCTTTGATCACATGTGTTTAATAATAATATACTGTTTTCTAATTTGGCATTTCTGACAAAAGAGTTTGCACTTTAAGTGTAGGTGACGTACAGCACATTAAAGGAGCACTAGTGTCACTCACAAAGCCCACGCAATAATCACACGCCAACTTGAAAAACTACAGCCTGTAGGTTTTCAAGTTTGTTGATCCAAGATGGCGGCCACACTTGGCACAGCGTATGGTGGAAGATGCGATAATTCAGGCCAAAAGAGAAAATACGAGGGATCAAATTGTTCACAGAAAGCCTGGAATAGTCAGCACAAACATATTTACTTATCCACCGACTATATTTGAGTCATGGAAAGATGCTAAAATCGTAGCTGGATATGGTTCATGTGGTGATAGCGACTTCACAGCCCATCTGCTATCATTGTAATACTATAAAAGGTAAATATCATTTGATTCATTTCACTGGTTTCTTGTCCAACTAGAGCTATTTCCAACATTTTCCGAAGTTATTTCTATGTGCGCAAAAAAGATGCGCAAATGGTGACACTGCTCCTTTAAACAAACAATGAAAGATAAAAGTACTTGGTCTATGAAGCAATAAAACAGCATGCAGTGGCACCGTAGTTATGGCACCTGCTCAGATTTAGTAGGTGCGTGAAAACGAGTGCCTTGAGTCTCCAAGGAGCATTTACTCCAGGCAAGGCCTGAGTATATCATGCATTCACTTGATCATTTTAGTCATGTATATACTATTCGTACAGTACCTTCAGCTATTTTAATATCAACAATTCCAGTCTGGTTTGTAATTTCAAAATCTTCAGTTGTCATTGCATCTTCATCGACTATAAGCTGACAAGCATGTTGGCCTTTGGGGACATCAGTTGACTCTGATAAAAAACACTCTTCGACTTCATTCCATTTGAGTGCTGTAGACCCAGCCTAGAGTGAAGAGAAATTGGAGTAGAAGTTTGTACATGTATGCCATGATTGCCTTCTTAGTTGGTTTTTCAGTCAGCAAATACTGTTGACAAACTGGGCTGACCATATATATATATATATATATATATATATATATATATATATATATATATATATATAATTATATATATATATAATTATATATATATATAATATATATATATATATATATATATATATATATATATATATAATTATATGGCATGGTTTTGATGTCCCACAATTTGTGAGGCACCAAAGGTGACTGTAAATAGCAGTTACCTTCATCCTGCTCATCAGCACTACACTGATGAGGTCCGAAAGGCCGAAATGGTACCGTCTGTAGTTATATATATATGACCAGCTAATTAATCATCGAATTACCCCCTCAAAAGTAATATTCCCTGCTGCAGCGGGGAATATGCTTCGTGTACCACGACGCGTGAACACCACAAATGCAAGATTCAATGAAGCTATCAACAATGGTGGAGTTTGGTGAGACAAGAAAACGTTTCATCTGAACATTCAGATGTTGACAAGAAGATTGTTAGAGGTTACCAGAAAATAAGGATTCAGGGAATATAAAGAAAGCAACAAACAATGCATCCAGAAGCCTTGAGATGACAACAGAATGGAAACAGACAATGAAAAGTGGATAAAAGTTAAGCTCACTGATCTCAAATAATAGACTCATTATACTGGATAGAGCATCTATTGTTTCGCGTGTGGCAAAAATTGAAGTCGGAAGTGAGGCTAAAAATCTCACGGCGGCCATATCCGGTGGGACCCACAATATTGCTGAATCATAGTTTTCGCCTCTGGTTTTCGCTTTAAATGATCGGATTTTTAACGAAAACCAGCTAAATTTTTGTGACATGTATCTGTCGCTATGGGAGAACTTCAAATTGGCTGTATGAAAACCAAGTGGGTCCCACCTGAAATGGCCGCCGCTAATTTATTCCAACTTCACAGCAAGCACCAGATGGTCTATCCAGTATAACGAGTCTATTATTTGAGATCAGTGGTTAAGCTAAGTGAACTTTATTAACATTATTTCAGCTTTTTTTAGAAAGATTAATGTTTCAGTACAATATATAATTTATATACCTTTCGCTCAGGGAATTCAATGAAATATTACCCCTCGGGATGATATCCCTCGGGCTTCACTTGGGATAAATCATACCTCGGGGTAATATTTCATCGAATTCCCCTCACTCCAGGTCTATAAATGCTAAATATATATATATATATATATATATGGTCAGCCCAGTTTGAGTTTGTTGAGCATGGCAAAAAAAGACAGCCATGTTATTTTTATACTTGTCAATGAGTAATTATTATTTTATCTGTTTATTTTGTTGTACAATAGTTGATCATTTCCTTCCGTTTGGGAAAGAAAATTTACAACAATTACAACACCATATCTAATGAATTCACAACTAAAAATTAATGTTCAGTCATTCGCTTCTTCCCTAAGCTTCAAGCTTTCCTCCTACAACTAAAACTCCGTGTGGAAATGGTTTAAAAAGAAGCTGTTTTAATACTCACAAGTGAACTGATTAAGAAGACTTCCCGCGTCAAAGTTGGTTTCGTTTTAACCCATCGAAACTGGACTGTTGTTGCCAAATTTCTTGAGCCAGAACCTAAACGAAACATTGAAAAAAAAACCCAAAATAAATTGAACAATTTAAAGAATATACAGCGAATAAAATAGACACCAAGTGTCCAAAAAGGGAAGAGAATAATACCTTGTCTTGTTTTATTTACAGAAAGATCTTCGACATAACCAGAACAACTCATAAGGTAATGGACTTGGAGTTGGTCTTCGTCTTCGACTTTCTCTCTACACAACGGACACTGCATAGCAGCGATTAAAAAGGGGGAACTTTACATCTTTTTAAAAAACTCTAGTAAATTTTTGCAGCTTTGTGAACCTCGTAGTAAAAGAAATTGTCTTTCCTCGCTCCCTTCTGTGTCCTTTGTGTACACAATTGAAGCCAAACCACTCTCGGAAATCGTCGTCACGTCTCGGAAATCGTCGTCACATGTCGGAAATAGACGCTTCCGGGAAGTTTTTCACGATTTCTAAAAAAATGCACACGCTAAAATTCCGAGAAATCTCGCAAAACTAAAACAGCTTTTCAAAAAAATTGTGGACTAAAATTTTCTCACAAAGGCGGGGATTAGCTTATTTAGTAGAATGTACGATAAAATATTTGTTTTTTTTGGGTTTTTTTTGTTTTTTGTTTGTTGTTGTGGGGTTTGTTTGTTGGTTGTTTTTTTCTGTTTTTTTGTTTGTTTTTTGTTTTTTGTTTTTTTTTTGGGGGGGGGGGTTATTTTCGGAGGGTATTATTAGTGTAGTTTATTTCTACAGAGAAAAACTATTAAATATATACAACTTTTTTAAAACTATTAGAGTAAGTTTCATATTAATAGTTACAAACTACAAACTCAATATCTCTAGGTTTAAACTGTAAAATGTAAATAAAATTCAATTTTGTAGGTCTACTGTTATCTATTATATCCATAATTCATTAAGCCAAGTTCTCATATTTCACTGACCATTGCCGATCCATGATTCAGATGCATGTTAAGTAATAAAGAACAATGCAGAAAAGCACTGCTTTCTGCATTGTTCTTTATTACTTTTCTTTTTTACCGGTTTAACATGCATCTAAATCACAAATCAGCAACCGTTGGCGACATAATATGAGAACTAGGCTTAGTAAAGAAAATTGTCCATACAGTTAGGCCACTCCTATTGTATATACAGTACATTACAAATAAAGCCTACAATTTTGTCCTTATCAAAATACTCATAAGCAATGATCAAGGCCACGTGACAGCAATTCTCTTGAATTTCTTTAATGATTTGTTTCTTTCTTCCTCACTGTCATCAACTTGTGAATCACTGCTGATTGATTTCTAAAAGAGTAAAATTACAATCAACAGTTTATACTTTCATCCATGGGTACTAAGTCGGAGTCATAGTAGTGTATACTTTTATCCATTCTTTTCACATAGAGAAGTTTATATTGGCTTTCAGGCATTTTTAACTTTCATAGTTACTTCTGAAAGCTAGTATCCTTATAGTAGTGCAGGATACAAATAAAGGTTGTTGTTGTTGTTGTTGTTATCAGTTTAGTGGTGCTGTAACAACTCATCTAAAGTCAAGTCACAATAGCGTAATAAAAGTAGCGTGCTGCGTAGGCAGTGTAGAAACAACAATCGAAATATAGTAAGGTTAGATATACTGCTGAAACAGAGAACGTAGGAGTCTAACGTTTCAAGCGAAGGCCCTTGTTCCACTACTCAGGTGTTGGGTTTTGAGAAGTCGAGTGGTGCAGTCAAGTTGAATCAATAGCTCTGCTTGATTTGAGTCAAACAACTTGTTCAATTCAACTCAAGTCTGACTGAAAGTCATGTTAAAGGTGCCGTCCAGTCCACTCTGTGCATGATCTGAATCTTTGTTTATGAGGACCCTCAAACATGACATTTGTAGATAATTACATGAAGTACTCAGTTCAGTGTAAGCCGTTAGGAACATGGCAGAAAACTAAGTGATTCAGCAAGGATATCTCTTCGGATTTCTTCTATTTCTTCTGAAAATGTTTTGTTTTGGGTACAAGTAATGAAGAGGAAGCAAGAAAAGCTTACAATCTTGAATAAGGTATCAGTATATATTTTTTCTAAATAGAGATGTAAACATTAGTTTTGTACATGCGCAGAATGGACTGGACGGCACCTTTAAAGGCTTTAATCCATTACTGTAATAGCAAAAAACAGCCATTTATCATTTTACCCTGTTTAATACCAGAAGAGAGTACCTGCCTATCTCTCTTCTAGAGGTGAGCCGATCATCAGCAAAACATCAGCAGAGTCGATTAACGGCTAGTTTTTCTCACAACCGGCCAATTGTCTTTCATCATCGGATCAGCTGCCTGGTGACTCTTGTCCTCGTATTTCTGTTCTCACATCCTCATTTATCAATACCCTGTGTACAGCCGCAACCCTCCCATCAAAATCGGGGAGTGAGCATCTGTGGTACAGCATTGATAATCGCGTTCTCTGTCACGTGGATAGATAGGCTGTTGCGGTATTGAAACAATTTTAAATGAAGGAAACACTGCTGACTACTTGACTGTTTTCTGCTTGTTTTGTTGCGCGTAAAATACGAGAATTGGCTTGATGACGTCCTCTCATTGTGAAACTTGAGATGAATAAAACGACAAAATGGGAGCACTGAGCATCAGGTTAGCAAACATCAGTTTTGCCGATTAATTGGTCGATGGTGGGGAAATATCGGCTCTTAACTATCGGTATTGGTAATCTGCTTTTAACATCGGCTCACCTCTACTCTCTTCTTTAAAAAACCTGTTGATAGCTACACCCCAAGTTATTTGAATAACAAAAAAACTAGAAACCTACCTCTGGACTTTTCTCCTTAATTATAATTGGTGTTCTTGATTTCTTATTCTTCAGATTATTTAATTTAGTTGATTGAGATGAAGAATTTAATTCAGTCTGGTGCTCTTTTGTTGAAAAGTTCCTACTAAGTTTCACAGGTTTCGCTGCTTTTTTAGCTACACAGTTCACTGTAAGTTTGGTAATCTGCTTCGTGCATTCTGTAGTTGGACTGAGAACACTTGTTTCATGTAGAGATTTTGTAACCTTGGTTGCTATATTTATTTCATCCATACCAGGAAGAGGTTGCTTTCTAAAAAAATATGGAGAAAATCTGAAGTGGTAGTAGTTGTGGTGGGTAGTGGTAGTAAGGTGCTGTTGGGGATGGTGGTACTTGTGTGGTGGGGTTGGTGAAGGTGGTGGTGGTACTAGTGGGAATGCTAGTGGATGGGTGTGGTGGTGCTGGAGATGGCAGTGGTGGTGTTAATGGGAATGGTAGTGGTGGTGAGGGTAGTGCGGATGGTTGTGGTAGTGGTGATGGTAATGGTGCTGAGGGTGGTGGTGGTAGTGGTGATGGTAGTGGTTGTGAGGGTCGTGGTGCTAGTGATGATGGTTGTGGTGGGGTGGCAGTGGTTGTGGTGAGGTGGAAGTGGTTGTGGTGGTTGTGAGGGTGGTGGTGGTAGTGGTGTTGGCAGTGGTGCCGAGGATGGTAGTGGTTGTGAGGGTCGTGGTGGTAGTGGTGATGGTTGTGGTGAGGTGGAAGTGGTTGTGGTGGTTGTGAGGGTGGTGGTGGTAGTGGTGTTGGCAGTGGTGCCGAGGATGGTAGTGGTTGTGAGGGTCGTGGTGGTAGCGGTGATGGTTGTGGTAGGGGTGGCAGTGATTGTGGTGAGGTGGAAGTGGTTGTGAGGGTGGTGGTGGTAGTGGTGCCGAGGATGGTAGTGGTAATGGTTGTGAAGGTCGTGGTGGTAGTGGTGATGGTTGTGGTAGAGGTGGCAGTGGTTGTGGTGGGGGTGGCAGTGGTTGTGGTGGGGGTGGCAGTGGTTGTGGTGGGGGTGGTAGTGGTTGTGGTGGGGGTGGCAGTGGTTGTGGTGGGGGTGGTTGTGGTGGCAGTGGTTGTGGTGGTTGTGATGGGGGTGGTTGTGATGGGGGTGGTTGTGATGGGGGTGGTTGTGGTGATTCTGGTGGTGGTGGTTGTGGTGGTTGTGGTGGAGTGGTGGTTGTGAGGGTGGTGGTAGTGGTACTAGTGTAAACTTTTATCCATTATCTTCACATGGAGAAGTTTATACTACATCAACAAACTGGTTTCTATTTAACAAAACAAATTTATTTTAATTATATTATATTATATTAACCATTGATTTCAAATTGTTACTTAAGGCTAGTTTCCACTCAGGAAAATCTTCCGCAGGATAGGAACAGACAGGAAAGTTTCCTTTGTGTTAAAGTCATTAGTTCCGACCGAGAGCTCACAAGACAAGGAATGTCCGTTCCTGTCCTGAGGAAAATTTTCCTGAGTGCAAACTAGCCTTAATAAATATCCCTCAAAACCAAAACATTTCCAAATAATTACAAAGTGAATATCTCTTCGTACCTTTTCAATCCAATCTTCTTATTTTTTCCTTCTAAATTTGTCGACTGTACAGGAACAATAATTGGATTCAGATTCTTCCTCAACCGATTTGCTCTTCTCATATTCGTAGTTCTTTGAGGCAGTGGAACAATAAAGCGATAAAATAGTTGAACCAGAGCATCTTTGTTTTTTGAAAGTAGTTCACTTTTAGGTATTCCTCGGCTTGATAAAATATCTATAAGCTTTTCCTCAGCTAATATTTCTGGATGACAAAGAAGGCCATCATCGGCCGCCATGTTTAGAGTGGAACCTGGAACTAGGAGCACGTGTTCAATGCGTTCGTGCGCGAAATATTTTTTGCGCGTGGGAAATATTTTTTTGCGTTTCGCATTTTTGCGCGCGAAAATGATAATTGAACATTTTTTGTTATTTATGCGACTATTGCAATGTATAATTACAATATTATTATTATTCATTAGTTTATCGGGAGGAAGCAGTGACCTCTACAAAATTTTTGTTCTCAATTTAATTAAAATGTTCATCTAATTCATATCACTAATTGTTTTAATTCGGTTTGTAAGGTCTAGATAAAAATTACGTTTGAAATTAAATAGAATATTTTTTTAATATGCATAGAATATTTTTTTAATATTCATAGAATATTTTTAATATTCATATCCCCCCAAAAATAAGTCCCTGAAATTAGCAGTAATATAATGTAGATAATTAACGGCCAATCAAACTTTATTTTCAAAATAAAACAATGCCATTTAAACATTCTTTTTTATATTTAAAAGGCTAAAAAAGCAAATAAAGTATTTAATATTTAATAAATAAAAAATGAGATTGAGTACTTACAGCATTAAAACATTACTTATTAGCCATATTTCTTTTAGCTAGCCACAGATACAAAAATACATCATATAATTAACTTCCAATTTCTTCTTTTCTTGTGCACAATATCCAGAAAAATAATCAAATCAAATCAAATCAAATCAAATCAAAAAATAAAACACATTTTTTTGAACAAATTTATACAATTTTGATATTTCTGATGCCGCGCAACTGGAGGTCTGAGAACGATATTTGTATAAAACTTGTTTCCATCTATCAACTTGACTGGCGTATATTTGCTTTATTTCTTTCTTCTTTTAAGATTAGAATTAGTGTCTTCTTAGGCTCAGGGTTAGTTTTATGCTTAGGATTCTGTATTTGGTTGCAGTAATGGTCAGATTTGGTGACGATATTTTCTTAATAAAATGACGTAATGTCCGTTTGGTGGGTAGAAACGAGTTCCAATCCATTACCAGGGTCTGTTGCCTAGCGACGTCTAATAATTTTCGCCTTCGAGTGTGAGAGAAGCCAAACTGCAGAGAAGAAACTAGTTCATTTTCTAGGCTGTATTTAAGTAGGAATATTTCACAAAAAACAACAGTATTTTACTGCAAGGATATTAAGAAACCTTTAAAGAAATGACTCAAGTTATTTCCCAAAACGGAGACGGTTCGAGAACGTATACTTTCGCCAGTCAACCCCGACCTGTTCAACAGAGGAAGAAATACAGAGATTCTGACGCCTTTGAACAGTGAGTTACAACTGGTTCTTTTTGGAAAGAAAACAAACCCATTGATTGTCGTAGGAGAGTCAGATAGAGAAACAAAGTTTGTCGTTACATAAGGAAAGTTTTCAGGGGAAGATTTATGGAGAATTTTCAAAGAAAAATGGTTTAGATTTTATGTAGCTTTGCTTTGGTGTTACGTGTTTGTGCTGTAGAACACTTATATTGAATATATTTTCACTAGAAGTTAGGGTTGGAGTAGTTGAATTATTCACAAAAGTTAAAGATTTTCTATGCTATTATTTTGCCTTGTGTAATTTATTTTACATTTATATAAAATAGTTGTTTTATTTAAATATATTTAAAAGTTAAACTATAACAAATATGGTAATAAAATGTGTTTTTAATGGTTTTTTTAGAAATGAAGGTCCTTTACCTTATGGTAATATTATGTACGACAGAAGAATTATCCGTGGAAATACTTATGCACAACACACGCTCCCAGTTGTAAGTCTGATAGGTTTAAATATGACACTCATCTTGCATGTAAAAAAAGTATAAAATATCTTTCCAATATATATTAGACAAAACAGAGTGCTGTGTAAGCAGTGCTTCAGTTAAGGGGTGTCTATATGGAGGCAAGCCAGCCTGGGTACCCCAGCTAGCTCGCTTTGCAGAGATGATTTTTATTGTTGCGATTAAGGAGCCAGGCAGAAAACGAAGTCTTGTTAAAAATATGATAGCCCAGCAAATAGCTTTAAGTAAAGGCATAATGAACACATAATATATAAAATGTTTATTACTAACGTTTCATTACCTAATCAGTAACATCTTCAGAGTGAATATTTACAATGATGAATCAGCTTAAATAGTTTAACTGTTACAAAAATAGATAATGAAAGTGACAAAAGATGTGACAGAAATTAGAGTCACTACTTCCACCGTCTTGCTTCTCTAATTTTTGTCACATCTTTTGTCACTTTCATCATTATCGATTTTTATTGTGTTTACATGAGAAGAGCTAGCTCGCCTAGTGGGGCTAGCTTGCTTGTTGTGCTAATTGTGTAATTTATCAGTTCTGGTAAGACACAGTCTCATTGTTTTAAATATGAACTGTACATGAACAAGCAGAACTTTTGAATTGTTAATATGTTGAAAAAAGCTGATAAAAACAAATTTTGTTGCATGTACGAAGCTTTTAGTGCCAGCCCAGGTAGGTGAGCCAGACTGGTCAATCGTGTTTACATGGGGAAAAAACATCCCACGTAACTGAGATCTCAGTCTCACTAAGCAAGATCTGGGCTAGGTGGGGTTGGCTCTCATATATATATATATACACAAGATGAAAATTAATTATAAGTAATAACATGACTTGAGGGAAATTAGCGATTAAATTGCCCGCCACCGAGGGAATCTTTACAAATCTTCCTGAGGTGAAGGGCAATTTAATCACTAATTTCCCAACAAGTCATGTCATCAGTTTGTAATATTATGATCACCGAGGAAAACTCAGAGAAGTATGCGGAGATAAGTTTAGGTGTTTGTTTTTGTATGGTTCAGTGAAGTTGTTTACGAGTTTTACTATTGATTGAAGTAATTATACCTTTGGGACATGCTTTGTGTTTGTAGAATAGATGTCTGTCAATAAAAATGTTGTGAGTGTTCTAGGACTGCCTGTTTGCATAATAGATATGCAAGCGGGAAATTTAGTAAAAGACAAAGGATTTCTGTCTACTAATTTTCCCCTGCGTGCTTGATGAGGGAAAATTAGTAGACAAAAAATTATTTTGTTTTCTACTAAATTTCCTGGGGAAATTTAGAAAATACGGGATTTACATTCCCTTTGAGAACAATGAAAACTGAGGTGATCATGATATTACAAGAAATAGCAGCATAAGAGAGCTAGCCCAGGTACCCCCAGGCTGGCTCACCTCCATATACTGTAAACACCCCTTAGAGCAAAGTGAAAAGGTGTAAGCTGCTGAGATGTTTAGTAATGAAATACTGACATTTTGAGCAGAACCCTTCATCAGAGTAAAATCTTAGTAGTTCACCACCTTTTCACTTATTCATTCTTTTATCAATATATTAGACAGCCCAACCTGATCCAATTGAAATTCAGCGTCAACAAGAAGCCAGAAGGCGAGCAATTGCACGTAAACGAGCCAAGAAACAATTGATCCCAAAATCACCAGAGCCAGTGGAGGGCAGGAAGCATATTGATGTTCAAACTGAGCTTTATCTGGAAGAACTTAGTGATCGAGTTGAAGAAGCTGATGTCGAAACTCAAACAGATGCATTTCTTGATCGTCCTCCTTCCCCTTTGTACATACCTGCCAAGACTGCTGTTGATGTTGCTACACAAATACTTGAAGGAGAGGTGAGTGACTAGAAATAGAGCTGGTTTACCAGCCAGTTAGGAGCAGGGGATCCCAGATTTCTCTAAGCTAATGGGGGTTCAGGGTGTTACGCACACATCATTTAAAAAAAAACAACAGGCAAACTCCACTCAAAGTAAACATACCGTTTAAAATAAACAAAGTATCGATACAGTTTCTGGATGTTCAATGCTGTTACTCTGCTGAACATTGTTGGCTTGCTAGCAAGTCTGTTTGCCATTGCTTACTTTGTGGACAGCCTGCCAAGAGCCTGTCAATTCCTTTGCAAACTGATGCACATGCAATACCCTGAAGTTCACCTATTGCTTTGGAATATAAAATAGTTGTATTATGCACCAGTCATTTCAAACCCCCCAGACCCTTCCTCAAGCATACATTCACCTCATAAAAATAATTATATCCTTGTTCTAGTTATTTGATTTCGATATTGAAGTCAAACCAATCCTTGAGGTTCTCATTGGCAAGACCATTGAACAAGCATTGTTAGAAGTCATGGAGGAAGAAGAACTCGCAAACCTTCGAGCACAGCAAAGATGCTTTGAGGAACTACGTAATTCAGAACTTGTGGAAACCCAGAGATTGGAAGAGCAAGAAAGACGTCATCGAGAAGAAAAGGAGAGAAGAATGAAACAACAATCTGATGTTTTAAAAAAAGAGAAAGAAACTGGAGAAAAAATAGCTGCCAGAGCTTTTGCACAGGTAAACAAAGTATTGATACTGTATAAGAAGAGTCCAGGCCTGATCATGTGAAAGCATGTGGGATATATGAAAGTTTGCTTAAAGTAATATTAATACAAATTTAATGAATGTATAGCTAAAATTAATGTACTGTATATATTCACAATCAAACAAAATCTTACTTTATACAGAGTTATTTGGCAGATATGGTGCCATCTGTGTTTGGATCTCTTAGTGAGAATGGATACTTCTATGATCCAGTTGAGAGAGGTAAGGTTATTTTTTAGATCAATAGTCTGGACCTCTAGAAAGAACAGTTTATATGACTGATAGGGTTATCCAGTATAAATAAAGTTAGTTTAGTTCACTCTGGTTTCCTCCTGTAGTAACACTGGATCAATGAGGAATGGTCCTTACTGGACCTCTAGAGAGAACAGTTTAGATATGAGTGATAGAGTTATCCAGTATAAATAAAGTTAGTTTAGTTCAGTCTGGTTTCCTCCTGTAGTAACACTGGATCAATGAGGAATGGTCCTTACTGGACCTCTAGAGAGAACAGTTTAGATATGACTGATAGGGTTATCCAGTATAAATAAAGTTAGTTTAGTTTACTCTGGTTTCCTCCTTTAGTAACACTGGATCAATGAGAGATGGTCCTTACTGGACCTCTAGGGAGAACAGTTTAGATGACTGATAGAGTTATCCAGTATAAATAAATTTACAGTTATAATTTAGTTTACTAATTTCATCAATGTTGTCTGATATACCATTTTAGATGTGGAAACATACTTTATGCCTTGGCTGGAAGGAATGGTGGAGAAAAATTTGAATCGATACAGAATAGCTTGTCTAATGCTGGACTGTAAGTACCGTAGTACACAATTATCTCCATAAGACAATAGAAAACAGAATGCTAGTAGTGACAAGAATCAAGTGTTATAATAAAATTAAGAATTTATGTGAAATGACAGGTTGGAATAATACAACACACTAAATGTTTAAGAAATCTTAGAATTTTTTTTCTTTTTCAGCCATGATCCGTGATGTTGTATGGAATCGAGTCGATTCTTACGATGAATTAGAAGAAGAGATTCGTAAGGCAATGGAAAGAGAAGCTGCAGCAACACTAATTGCCAATGAAAGAAAGTCTGGAGATCAGTCACCAAAAACAAGCACAGAAACTATTGATGTTGGACAAGGTAATGGAGATGATGAAATTTGCCATGTCAATAAACCTTTATCTGTCTGGGACAAAGAAACAGTTTTTAAGTATTTTGAGTTTAAATGTCTATTATATGTGGTTTACCTTTATGCACTTTACAGGTGACAGCGAAGAAGGCAAAATTGAAGGAGAAGATGGTCAGGAACCAGAAACCCAGGGCGAACCTCAACAAACAGAAGAATCACAAGAAGTAGCAGAGGAAACCATCACACAAGCTCCAGAAGAAGAATCTGAAATCACAGACCAAGGGGGAGACCAAAATGCATCAGAGGATTAATAAAGATTGTTGAAAAATACTCAAGCAGATTATTAAAGGCTTGTACATATCAAAGAATCTGGTAGTGTATTTACAATGTAAAGAACTTGGATCATAAAACATTAAGGGGGGATAAAAATTAATAGTTTCATTTGTTATCAAATGAATACTCTTAAGGAAAAAAACTGACTTTACTTTTTAAAACAAGAATGTCTTTAGAAATAATAATATATAAACTCAGGTATATGGTTCTTGACCACACAAATCTTACAACTGACTATCGTTGTTTTTCATTCTCAATACCTTTTCACATACATATACTGCAGCCCTGGTTTTTAACATTTTTTTTTAAACTAACCAATTCTCTAAATCACCCAATTCCATCACATAGTAATCTTGTTAAAAAATTGTTGTAATTTTAATATACAGTGTATATATTATATAATTGATATATTATGTCTGGTTGATCCCAAGAATTTACAAAATATATTACAGTACATGTAATTAATATTTCTTTTAACGTTTGCATGGTGATAACTGATAAGTATTCAACTAAGATAAGTTTTGTGGAGACACCATGTTTAATTCTTATTTGCTAAGCTTTCATTCTGTTGACTCACACCTTCATCAGAGCAATATAACAAAGAAAAAAGCTTAGAAAATAAATATTAAACGACAACTGGTGTTCCACAAAAGTTATCTTCACTATATTACAGTAGTTAATGAATTTTCACAATAACCAAATTGATTAATTAGTTAAGTTTAATTATAATTAATTAATGTTATAAGTAATTGAATTAATTATTAATAATTAATTATTTTACAGTCAGTTTCAGATTACATTCAGAAGTTTGTTTGGAGGTTCACAAGTTCGTATTGAACTAGACATTTAATTGGCTACTAGCAACTAGCAGCCAATCAAATACCTAGTTAAATACTAACTTGTGACCCTCCAAACGAACTACTGAACATTTCCATCAAAAGTAACCTGAAACTGACTGTAACGAACTAAATTAATTAAAAATGAATTTAATAACGAACTAACTATATTAATTAATAATTTACATGAAGGCATTAGATAGCAGCCAATACATCTATCCCAGATTGCTCAAGGCCCACAAAGCTAGTAAGATGTTTGCAGCTAGTAGGAAAGTTCCTGCAGTTAATATAATGCTACATAATGTATTTCTAGTTCTTGTGTCAGGAATAGACTTTGAAAGAGTGAAATCTACTAAAGCGTATAATACCCACTGTCCATCCAACCAATAGCAGGGAGCAACATTAAGTAAGGCCAAGGCTCCAGACAGAGAAATGATATACCTGTTGGCTGTTAAGGAAATGTGAGGAAGTGTAGATCGCTAGGATGAAGAGCATGAGGGAAAATTAATAAAAGAAAGCAGACAAGAATGGATGGAAAGAAAGATTACTCATTAATTCTTTGAAAGTTTTCATGGTGATAAAGTAATACGAATAAGTTTTGTGGAAACACCACGTAACTAAGCAAAGAAATATTTTATGTGGTGTTTCCACAAAACTTATTTAGATTACTCATTAATTATATATTTCATATTTTGACATTATACCTCATAATTATTTTGTAGATAACTTTAAACATTGTACTATTTTGACACTATACTTCATATTTTGTAAATAACTTTAAATATTATACTTATGTAATTTCTTTTTACACACACCCTGTGGAAATCCACTTTGGTTGACAGGGTTAGCGTGGTTAAATAAAGTTCATCATGTCATGGAAGGTATCCTGTGAGTCAGAGCCCCTTTCCAGCCTACGCAGGCTTTGGGGGAAAGCGGGCTTTGCCAACAAACTTGATATTTCTTTTTGAGCATGCGTGAACGGTTGCCAAGATACTGTTTTGGGCCCAGGCTCTAATGTGTTACTTGCTATTTTCCTGCTTGTGGGAATGAAGGTGCTCATGACATAAACTAGAACTTGTTTGACCAGTTCAAAACCTGACTGACTCACCCCAAACTTGGGGTGAAGATCGAGTTTTTTCGTAGAGCCCACTTTCCCCCGAAGCCTGTGTACACACGTAAAAATCTCACAGCTTGTCAACAGGATGTGTTCGCAACAGGCTTGTAGCAAGGCTGTTAACAGGTTGTAACAATGCTGTTCATTCAAGAAGCTGCTACAACCTTGTTAGCATCAATCTGTTAACAACTTGTTGAGTGCAGAGTGGTAACAGGTTGTTGGAACAACTTGTCATCAGTCTGTTGGAGTCATCAACCTTGTTACAAGTTGTCAACAACTTGTTACAGACATGTTAACAGACTGGGACAGCCAGTGCGAACACATGACGGTGACAGCCTGTTGAACAGCCTTGTAACAACTTGCTTGCAGGTCTGTAACAGCTTGTGCGTGTGTAGGTGACAGAAAGGGGCTCTGACTTGCAGGGTAAATGGAAGGTTGAGAAGAAAAGCAACAAATAAGTGAAGGAAATGAGAAAGGAAGCATGGATGGAACAGTCTGAAGGAAGGAGGATGGGAAAAAGTAAAGAAGCCATTTGAGAAAATGAGAGAATTAGATAAAAAGGATACATAAATAATGTTTCCAGCAGTAATGGAAGTGTAAGAGGAAAAATTTCTAATATTGGAAGATAATTTGCTAGAGAGACTGAAAAAAATTAAATGTATTGTTAGAAACAAGAATACCAAAAAGTTCTCCCAGCTACAGAGCTAAAAAATACCTGAGTAATGCAAGAGATGTGGGTCACCAACAAAAAGAACATCTTTGCCTTTGTTGTGTGCAATCTTTATCAAGCGACTTGAATTATCCAGTGAAGGATGAATGCAAACTTTTTCCCCTAGAGAAAATTATATTAGGTGTTACTCTGAGTTATGAACCATACAGAGTAAGTAATCGAGAAAATCTCTACTCAACCACAGGTGAGATTCAAATCTGTGACCTTGACAGTTTACTCGTCCAATGCTCTACCAAATGAGCTACATGATCAAGTAGAGCTGCTCCCATCGGTTCATTTTTGTAATCGATTAATCATTGTCAACAATCGATTATAAATATCGATTAATCGTATTGGTTAAATATGTCATGAATTAAATATGACATGTCCATGGTGGTTTGTCCATTCAAAGGAAGGGGGTGCTTTTATAAAGTTTTTACTAAATTTGTTGGGGATTGCCTCCCTTGTTGTTGCCCAACAATTCAGTCACTATTCACGTTTTAAATCACTGTTTAATCACAGTTATAGATTGCGCACTTTCTCATGCTCTCACAGTTCACACAAGAGACATGACAAGACAGAGATGATGTTTGGTTTACACTTGGCACTCCTAAATGAAATTGCAATACTATTGGCTAATCAGTTTATGAATGATTGGTTCAACTAAGGCATGTTCATAATCAGTCATTACTTATCTATATATTAAATAAGTTTTGTGGAAACACCACGTAAAATATTTCTTTGCTAAGCTTTCAGCCTGTTGACTCAGGCCTTCATCAGAGCATTACTTATCTGTTTAACAAAACAAGATAAAATCATTCCCGCATCATGCTGTGCAGGATTGTTATAGATGATCTGATTATTGTTAAGTATAATCGATTGTGGAAAAAAAAATAAAAATAATCGATTAATTGGGAGCAGCTCTATGATCAAGTTGGGAGCAGGTCATAGAACGATCATGCTGGAGCAACTACTGTACTATATTAATAGTACAGCCTACTCAAATATAAACTATCCTAAATCTAATCACAAAATAAATAGAAGAGAAATGAATAGAAGAGCCTGCCCAGCTCAAAATTTTAAAATGCAATACCAAATCTAGCAAAACTCAAATTAAAAAATCAAACTGAATACAATCAAGATTCAGTATTGATTGCATTTTCTCCACTGACCAATGCCTTCACAATCTTGAGGACTACCACAATTTTTATCAGAAACCATGCCTCGTGCTGGCAAGCAGGAAAGTCCCTGTGAATAAAAAGAAATTTGTAAAACAGTGCTCTGTCAAATCCAATGATGATAAAAATGAAAAGTTAGAAATATCAATGCAATCAAAATACCTTTTGACCTAAACTTGAGTGATAAGAAAAACAAAGTCGAGAAGCTGTCAGGTTTCCACAGCAATCCTGGATTTTTTTTGAAATATAAGTACCTTTTTCTGTCAACAAATACATAAATTATAATGGTAAGAATAGAAAAAAAAGACATAATGCTGTTACCTTGTACTAAATTACAGACTAGGTAGAGCTGTAGTTAATAAGTTGTGCTTACCCAGAAAAGAATTCTTTCTTGTCATAGTCATCATATCTGTACAATACCCGTGTTGTGGGTCAACTAATGTCTGTTTAAGACATTTTCTCCAATCTTCAACATTTTTCACAAAACAGTTGTCTATTGATGTAATGTAATTCCCAATTGTAAGACTATTTTCAACTGGGGAGCCCTAAAAATCCAATAAAGAAAATTTATTCAAATGAAAGATCAACCTTTACTTGATACAGAGCAGAGCTTAGAGGGGCAGACATACACTCAAAATTTGTACTTTATCCTGTTACTGCATTGTACTGTAGTGTACTCTATTTTCATGTATACTATTGTACTATACCACACTCTACTCTATCACACTCTAGTCTACTGCACTTTCCTCTGCTCCACTCTCCTCATCTCCACCACTCTACTCTTCCCTCTCTCTACCCTACCCTACTCCACTTTACTCCACCCCACTTAAGTCTTCCCCACCCCACTCTACTCCACCACTTCTCTCCACTCCAGCCCACCCCACCCCACTCTACTCTAATCTACTCAACCCACTCTACTCTACCCCCACCTCACCCTACCCTACCATTCTCTACTTTACCTTTAGTAAATCCAAGATCACAGCACCTCTGTTGGATATATAACCAAAAGATAAAATACTTGGCAACATCCAAAGCAATCCTAGGGCACTTAAAGCTAAGATAAAGTTATGCCACACACCAGCACAGTATATTCGTAGTTGTCTTAAAGGTGAGATCACAGCCAAGTGTTCAGTATACAGATCAACAAATGCTCCAGGGTAAAGAACCATAAAGAACATACCAAAACCATTAACACGGACTTGTTCCCTGAAAAAAAAAGAAGTTTTATTGATGTTCTACAACACTGTATATTAAATAATGAATAATAGATACTCTTTCTAACACCAGATGACTTTACTCATCAAAGAGAGAACCTTCAGACATGCTCAGAGGCAGCAATGAGTTAACAAGTGATTAACTGCCTGAGCTGGCCAAAAACGGTCTCTTTATTGTTTTACTGTGTCAAACACCAGATGATTTTACTCATCAAAGGGAGATCCCTCAGACATCCTAAGCAGCAATGAGTTAACAAGTGATTAACTCATTCCTGCCTGAGATGCCTAAAAATGACCCCTTTATTGTTTTACTCTGTCTAACAGCAGATGATTTTACTCATCAAAGGGAGATCCCTCAGACATCCTAGACAGCAATGAGTTAACAAGTGATTAACCCATTCCTGCCTGAGCTGGCCAAAAATGGTCCCAGTGGAGCAACTACAAGGTCAGGGAAGGGTGGGTAAACCCCACAGGCCCCAGGCAAACTCAGACATCCTAGAAAGCAATGGGTTAACATTAGTAATAAACCCATTCCTGCCAGGGTTGGTCAAAAATAGTTCCTTTGTTGTTTTACTCTGTCTAACACCAGATGATTTTAGTCTCATCAAAGGGGAACCCTCAGACATCCTAGACAGCAATGAATTAACAAGTGATTAACCCATTCCTGCCTGAGCTGGTTAAAAATGGTTCCTTTATTGTTTTACTCTGTCTAACACCAGATGATTTTAGTCTCATCAAAGGGGAACCCTCAGACATCCTAGACAGCAATGAATTAACAAGTGATTAACCCATTCCTGCCTGAGCTGGTTAAAAATGGTTCCTTTATTGTTTTACTCTGTCTAACACCAGATGATTTTATTCATCAAAGAGAGAACCCTCAGACATTCTAGACAGCAATGGGTTAACAAGTGATTAACCCATTCCTGCCTGAGCTGGCCAAAAATGGTCCCTTTATTGTTTTACTCTGTCTAACACCAGATGATTTTACTCATCAAAGGGAGTACCCTCAGACATCCTAGGCAGTAATGGGTTAACATGTGATATAATTATATAATATGTACCTCACTGCAGCCAATGCATGGCCAATCTCATGAACTGCCCCAGCCAGAGTTAGAGTAAAGAGGTAATATAATATGTGACTCCATGGTAAATTAACTCCAGGCATCTAATTAAACATTCAATGCAAAATGCTGTAAATGACTAGCCTGTGCCCCAGACCACACACACCTCGTGTATGATATGTGCATTGATCTCCAAAAACCTGTCCCATGAATCACGTCATCATTTTTACTGCCAAGTGATGGAAATTTATATATTTAAGTTCAAACATCAAGGAAAAGTTTGACTGTCTTTAAAACTTAACCTTTTATAGAAGAGTATTAATTTTTTGTATAATTTAATTAAAGTGAAGTAATACAAGCATCAAATTGCTGAAAAGCATTGTTGCACATATTACCACCCACCTTAATGAACATTATCACACAGCAATGATTTTGTTGCAAGTTGAATCAGCATGTTGCAGCAAGTAGAACTGGAGTCTAGTACTTTCTCAACATTTTTTTTTAACTTGCAACAAAATCATTGTTGTGTAACAATGTTTAAGGTGGGTGGTAATACATGCAACAACACTTTTCAACTAATTGCAATTCTGAACAATAAGTTGAAAAAAAATGTTGCTTGTATTACAGTGTACCTCAGTTTTATAAATGGTCACTAGTACTAGTTTCTAGTAAAACACCAATCTCATTCCCAGAGCCCATGTTCCCCTTACCCAGTGGGTGGGAAACGAGAGACTCTGGGATAATCCATTCATACCATCACAGGATTCTTGTTATCCAGAAGAAGAGTTATATAGAGTTCACTGTGTTCATCAGCCAATGCAATATCAATGTGAAACGGATTATCCCAGAGTCTCTCATTTCCCGGGTGGGGAACGTGGGCTCTGGGAACGAGATTGGTAAAACACTTGTACTCTTGCATAGGCATAGCAGCATGGTTTTGAGTGCAATTTGAAAAAACATGCACTCGTGAGTTTTTCAAAGACCTCAAATAGCACACATCGTTCGGACTCGTACAATTTTGATAGTCTTTGAAAAACTCACTTGTGCATGTTTTTTCCACAATGGCAAAAATCTGGGCTGCTATGCCTTAGTATGAACACTCGCATCTATGTAATAAATTACATTTCTTACCACTGGTGTGAGAACTTGCTCTGGAGAAGCTTTTCTTAAAGCTTGAAGCAATGTCCATGATAGTACCAGGACAGACACCATCATCATGGTCACACCAAACCATACACCAACAGTGAACCACCAACGTACCAACCAGGGATGGTGCTTCCCCCAACGAACGAAACAACGATTGAATCTAGTTGTGTACCACTTGACATGTGCAACATTGATTGACAAACCATTCTCTTCTAGGAATTCTTTATAAGTTCGAGAAAGCCGACGGTAGTTCTAAGTGAAAAGGGAACATGTAACATGTCAACGTGGGTCAAGGTACGAAATGTTTAATGTAAAGTTGTGGAAGAAACAAAACGCAAGGAACTTGACAAGAGACTTCAAATTCCTGTTTAATCTTACCTTTAAGAAAGCATCTGCCAGATAAACTAAACTCCAAACAAGTACTATCACAATAACAACTGGCATACGAGGCATGCTTCTTCTTCTTCTTCTGCTTGAAGTAGTAGGGGACATCCGGGATATGTGGGAACATCTTACGAGAGAATTACCAGCCTCTAGGCTGTATCCAGAGGGCTGTATCTGTATACGTTTTGCAACCTTCGTCTATTTCTAAGGGTGTTAAATCTACATCCTGAATTTAAAGTATTATCTTTACTGTCGTGGCAATAGAAGCGTTCCTAAAATAATTGTGCAATTCGTTTGTTCAAATTGATCAATTCATTTGATGAACTTCCTGTTTATTATTGCTAAACTTCCTGTTTTAAATTTGATTGGTTCCTGGTTTTTGAATAACCAATAAGAAAAAGGATTATTTGCCAAACACCAATCAAATTCAAAACAGAATTCAAAACAGGAAGTTTAGTAATATTTTCATCAAATGAATTGTTCAACGTGGGTGGGGAATACAACTGCCCAATTATTTTAGGAACGCTTCTATTGCCAGACAGTAATATTATTTAACTCTCTCCCTAATCCTAATCCTAATCTCCTAAGCTTTAGTCTCTGTGGTCAGTTCCAGTTTCATAAACGCAGATCAAATGATCAATTTCAAATCAATCATGGTGTATCCCCCCATATATGGCGAGCATGGTCATATGATAGATCACATGATACTCGTGTAACCAATGAGTGAAGCGCATATACAGATGACGTCGTCGCAGCTTTGGCACGAAATTCGAACTCGAAGAAGGAAGGAAAGAAGACAAGTTGCAAACGTTGATAAAGCCGTAGAGTTTACGAAGAAACATCGAAACTGTGGTAAGTTTTATTTTTAGTAGCAAAGTAGAACAGAGATGACTAACATGTTTTGCCCTCAAGATTTTTTTATTTAATAGAAAATAGTCAGTATAGTCCTTTCGACAAAGAAGAGTTTCCCAGCTCGAAGAGGGAAGGGAAAGAAGTGGTGTTGGAAAGCTTTGTCGTGTGAAGTCAGTCCCCATAACTATAAGCACACTTAAGTAAAAAATAAAGCTCTTTTCTAATTCTAATATAAATGTAAAAACAAGAACAAATTCTCTTGGGACTACTAATATGACGCAATAGAAATTAGAAAGTAGCAAATTTGATTCAGAATTCACGAAGGCGAAGCGAAGTATTGCTCCGACCCAATCTTCTGTCTGTCGTTCGTTCTGTTTGTAATAATATTTATTGCCAGGAAACTCTCTCACATTAGTGATTTTCAGAGAGGTTCCTGTTGTACATTTGTACAGCATTTGCGGCTTTATTAAAGCATTTAGCTAGATATCCATTTATTCCATTGTATTACCATGCTTTATTAACCATGGCGTTTGTTGTAATGTCGAGGCGTCGATCCAATTTCATTCGATATTTTGATAGTCGTAAAGTATTTGTACCACAATCAGCAGTTTGATGTAGCAAATTTAATTCAGAAGTCACGAGTCCATCGCTTCGTACTTTTTTGTCGTTATACAATTGTTCTCTTTGATAATGGCTGACCAACAAGAAGGCACTCAGAAGCCAGGCAGTGTCGAAGGGCAAATCAGTGAAATCACTCCATCACTCCAACGAATTACAGTCAAATACCTCGTATTCGACTGAAATAATAGTTGGTTGTGTATTACTGTATTCCTGTAGCCGCTACTGAAGCGTGAGGAAAGTCTAGTGATAAACGTCGCCAATTATTGATGTATATATTTTCGTCTGTTGGTATCGATTTGGGATAAACATCCATTGTATTATGATTAAATGCCATTTAAAGCTAAATTATGCTATTTATGTACAGTTATCAACAAAAGAAGTTCTCAGGCTTCGGTAGCGGCTACAGAAATACAGTATAATACCCAACCAACTACAGAAGAAGTGGGGCGTTGGAACCTCTTTGGTAAATGTCTTAAAGAAAGAAGGAAACGTGCGCTGGCACTTGCATTTAAAGCTGTAGCTCTTGGTCTGCTTACGAGATTTGGGGGGATTTTCAAAACCTTGTGGGTTTTG
>CAXIUP010000020.1:310000-313748 GCA_964035015.1 Corallium rubrum | reverse complement strand
CAAAATTAACGGACACAATGCGACTTGTAGCCCAACAAGAACTTGTGTGACACGAACAACCTCGTCTGCCATATGAGTTCTAGTGGCTCGATGGTGAGAGCGTCTGGTTGGCATTTGGAAGGTTGTGGGTTCGAGTCCCGTCTGGAGCTCAGAGTTTTTCTCTGAGTTTATCTTACGACAGCCTGCGCAACAAAAACAACTGAAATTGGATAAATATTAATAAAACCGTAACAGACGTTTGGTGGACGTTCGTCAAGCTCAATTACTCAGAAAAGATTTCTGAGCCCCAGGCAGGGTTCGAACTTGCAACCTTCTGATGACCAGTTAGACGCTCTAACCATTGAGCCACTGAGGCTCAGATGGAGAGCTAAGGTTGCAAATTCATAGTCATATGTGCTCCTAAGTGGTAGCGTTTGCATATGAGATGTAATTAAAGTGTCTATGAAGTGAAAAATTCGTTGGCATTTTTGTTGTATATTATTGTACAGAGGAGCATGACAGGAGCACTCGCCGAAAATTTGAAGAGAATCTGATGCGTAGTTTTCGCGCTATCAACTCTCAAAATTTGCCGTGGATAGTTTGTTTTGGGGAAATTTGGGCTTCTTGTTAACAATGCTTATGACGTACGCAGATGGATCATTAATAGTGAAATCTATTGTTTTTATCCATAGTTGTCCATCTGCGTACGTCATAAGCATTGTTACCGAAAGCCCAATTTGTTAATAGCGCGAAAACCACGCATCAGATTCTCTCGAAATTTTCAGTGAGTGCTCCTGCCATGCTCCTCTGTACAATAAAACAACAAAAATGCCAACGAATTTTTCATTTCATAGACACTTTAAAGTGATATGATAAGTTGTACGTATACATGTAGTGTATGTGGTACGTTTGTGAGCTTGGTGTAATGGAACAGACGTTTGGTGGACGTTCATCAAGCTCAATTACTCAGAAAAGATTTCTGAGACCCCAGACAGGGTTCAAACCTGCAACCTTAACTAAAATCGTGCAATGTTGACTTAGCTGAAACCAAGTGTTTTTCAATTTTTAGGGCGCTAATTTCATTCGTTGTATTAAACCCAATGGAACGATGCAGAGCAATAATTTTGAAGGAGGCTCGATTCTTGGACAACTCGAATGTGCTGGAATGGTCTCTGTTTTACAACTTATGCAAGAAGGTTATCCATCCAGAGCCATGTTTAACGAACTGTACAAAATGTAAGTTGGTTTTTTTTAATAGTTTTAAGGTAGATGACGCATCGTTGGAAGGAGCAATTTCCGCCATTTTTTTTAAATTTGTGGTCGATATTCTGACCAATGTACTTTGTTTATTCTTGTTTTAAGGTATGGTGCTTATTTACCTCAGAAATTGGCCAAACTCAATCCAAGGACATTCTGTCAGGTACACGATATTGACAAGATTGAGTTTGCTTTAAGTAATAGATAAAACATGAGAGTGCGGATGATGGTGATGGTGACGTGATTGTGATGTTGAAATGGTGCCGGTGTGGATGTGAAGGTGAGGGAGATGATGGTGATGGTGCCTGATGGTGGTGATCGTAGTGATGGAGGTGATGGTGATGGTGATGATGATGGTGATGATGGTGATGCTGAGGGGGTGGTGGTGGTGATCGTAGTGATGGTGTTGGTGGTGATGGCGATAGTGATGGAGGTGGTGATGGTGGTGGTGATGGTGATGGTGATGATGATGATGCTGATGATGGTGGTGATAGTGATGATGGTGATGGTGGTGGTGATGATGGCCGTGGTGATGGTGATGATGGTGGTGATGGTGATGATGGTGGTGGTGATGATGATGACGGTGATGATGGTGATGATGGTGATGGTGGTGATGATGACGGTGATGGTGATGATTGTGGTGGTGGTGATGGTGGTGGTGATGGTGGTGGTGATGATGATGGTGATGCTGAGGGGGTGGTGGTGATCGTGGTGATGGTGGTGGTGGTGATGGCGATAGTGATGGAGGTGATGGTGACGGTGCTGGTGATGCTGGGGTGGTGGTGGTGGTGGTAATGGTGTTGGTGGTGATGGTGATAGTGAGGAAAGTGATGGTGAGAGTGATGGTGAGGGAGTTCATGGTGATGTTGATTGTGAGGGAGATGATGGTAATGATGGTGAGGGAGGTGATGGTGAGAGTGATGGTGAGGGAGTTCATGACGATGCTGATGGTGAGGGAGGTAATGGTGAAGGAGGTAATGGTGAGGGAGGTAATGGTGAGGGAGGTGATGGTGGTGGTGATAGCCGGCCTGCCTTTGTTGATGATGGTGATGGTGACGGAGGTATGATGGTGGTGGTGGTGGTGATAGTGATAGTGAGGTGATGGAGTTGATGGTGATGGAGTTGATGCGGATGGTGAGGGTGAATGGTGGTGGTGGTGATGGTAAGGTTGACTGTGGCTGTGAGGGAGAGAATGTTTGTGAGTAATCATAATTTAATTTAATAAGCCAATAATGATTATTAAATATTTGCATTCAACGCATTCAACAGTATTTCTAATCTTATTATCCCAAACGTATCTCACTCTTTCCCAGGCCCTAGATAGATAACTTTATTTAAGCACGCTTACAACGTCAACAAAAGCTGATTTCCACGATGGGCGTGTACCACTGCCCCACATATAACAGTTATACAACCGACAACTCGCGTATAACGGTTTACAATGGTTATATGTAGGTCAGTGGAGTGCACACTAAGTAAGAATAGATAATAGATAATTTATATGCTATAGTAAAAAAGTAAGTAATGGGCATGCACCACTGACCTACACATAACCATTTTAAAATTCACAGTTACATATAGGTCAGTGGAGTGTATACTAAGTAAAGAACAAATTTATATGCTATAGTAAAAAAATATAACGGGTGTGCACCACTGATCTTCCGAGCTGTGGGTATGGATCCTGAAGATTTCAAATTTGGCATGACTAAAGTTTTCTTTCGTCCTGGAAAGGTGTGTGAGGAATCAAAATCTTGGTCAAAATTTTAATGTAATCCTTGTTTCTCCGTATATTTTGTCTGTGTTCGGGCATGTGCGTGTTCGCGCGTGTGCGTTTTTGCTCGTGAGCGTGTTTGCGCGTGAGCGTGTTTGCGCGTGCGCATGTTTGTTTGTTCGCGGGAGTGTACATGTATGTATGTATGTAAAACTTTATTTAAACACGCTAGCCTCGGACAACATACGCTGATTTCCACGAGGGGCGTCACACAATAACTATTTACAAAATAATCAATATTAATATATATAAAAGGAGGTTTAAAAATTTTAGTATTTACAAAAGAGAAAGACAAGTTAAAAATTGAGATTATTAGTGCAATCTAGCAGTACCTACAGCTCAACTCAACTCAAAGTCTGACGTATCGCTCTTTTGAAATAACAGAGTGTTTCAGATTGTTTGGAATCTTGGGAAAGATGATTCCACAGCATGGCACCGCTATATCCAAAGCCTTTTTTCAAAAATTCTGTTTTAGGCTTTGGCAAAGATAAATATTTGCGCGTGTGCGTGTTTTTGCGTGTGCGTTTTGGCGTAATTTTTGTCATATCAAATGAAACTTTTTCTTGTCTTAGTTTGCAGAATTTGATCGAATCATGCAGTCAGATCCCGAAAGCTTAAAAGCTCTTGTATCGAAAGTAGCTAGATGGATTATTGTAAACAGATGGAAGAAGGCCATATGGTGTGCTATTTCAGTGCAAAAATGTAAGCACAATGTTGTTCATATGTGCTTGAATGACGATT
>CAXIUP010000020.1:280000-307500 GCA_964035015.1 Corallium rubrum | reverse complement strand
CGAATTCATATTAAAGGCGCTCAGGCAGCCGCCATACGACACATATCGGCCCACGAATTACAGCTAAGACCTAGGTGTTGGTTTTGCGGAGGGAGGAAAACCGGAGAACCCGGTGAAAAACCCTCGAAGCACAGGAGAGACCAACTAAACTCTACTCACATGAGTCTCAAGCTCGAGAACAGGGTTATTCCCAAACGGTCACCCATCCAAGTACTAACCCCGTCCAATCGGGCTTAACTATTGGTGAGAGGCAGCGCCCTAATAGCATACGCCACCCGTGCTCCTGGCTTCAGTGCCATTTAAAGCTAAATTATACTATTTATGTACAGTTTTCAACATTTAATTTTGATTTTACCTAGAAGTATTTTCCGTATGAGGAAGTATAGCGTTCTTATTAAATCAATATCTCATGTTCCAGAGATATTCTGGTTTTTGTAACATACAAATGAGATGCCTTATGATGTCATCTACTCCAACACAGATCAAACAAACTTCCCCAAATGAAGAATATATCAAGCAATAACTGTGTACATTGCAATGTACCATTCGTATTAGAACAGCTTCAAAGTTTCAGCACAATCTACCCAGTATTTCCGTAGATATTCCTTCTTATTGAATCAGTGGAGTAGATGACGTGATAAGGTATCTTGTTTGCGTTTTTTTTAAAACCAAAATATCTTTGCAACAAGATGAGAAATTGAACAAGTGAAGAGGCTATTCTTTATTTCAAAACACTTCTAAATAAAATCAAAATTGAGATAGGCAATTTTGGGGTCTTATTAACTGCCCTGTTAAGGTGGCTCCACACAGTTTCTTGAAAAGTGGGAAATACAAGTTTGACAGTCCAAAACACGTGCATAAACAATTCCAAAAAAGAATAAAACTAAATGTTATGCATAATTAAACAGTCTAACAATCAAAAGCTGTTACCAAATAAATAGCAACAGTTGTTGCTATGGCAACAATGACGTTTCGAAATGGCTGCCAATTACCCTTCAAACTAATTTAATTCGAAAAAAACTTTGGTGACCCTCAATATTTTTCTCATTAAAACTTTTCTTGAAGTATGAGTAATCAATAGGCCGATTTTAAAAAAATTCTGTGGAAGGAATAACTTTTTTATCGGAAAAATCATGTTTGTTAATTTTTAAAAAATTTGGTTCTACAGAATTTTTTTAAAATCAGCTTATTGATTACTAACACTTCCAGGAAAGTTCTAATGAAAAAACAATTGGGGGTCACCAAAGATTTTTTCGAATTAAATTAGTTTGAAGGGTAATTGGCAGCCATCTTGAAACGTCATTGTTGCCATAGCAACGACTGTTGCTATTTATTTGGTAACAGTTTTGGATTGTCCGACTGTTTAACTATTCATAACATTTAGTTTTATTCTATTTCCGAATTGTTTAATCACGTGTTTTGGACTCTCAAACTGGTATTTTCCATTTTTCAAGAAACTGTATGGAGCCACCTTAAATTCTTCCCCCTACACACGTAAAAATCTCACAGCTTGTCAACAGGATGTGTTCGCAACAGGCTTGTAGCAAGGCTGGGAACAGGTTGTAACAATGCTGTTCATTCAAGAAGCTGCTACAACCTTGTTAGCATCAATCTGTTAACAACTTGTTGATTGCAGAGCGGTAACAGGTTGTTGGAACAACTTGTCATCAGGCTGTTGGAGTCATCAGCCTTGTTACAAGTTGTCAACAACATGTTACAGACATGTTACAGACATGTTAACAGACTGGGACAGCCAGTGCGAACACATGACGGTGACAGCCTGTTGAACAGCCTTGTAACAACTTGCTTGCAGGTCTGTAACAGCTTGTGCGTTTTTACGTGTGTAGCTAACAGTAAACTTCTTGATTTCTTTCAGAGCACCATAATGACTCGGCAACAGATAGACACCATTCACCGTGGTCTTGTCATGAAGGTCGACAACCAGCTCAAAGATCTACAGAAACAGAAAGAACTGCAGCAGAAAAGGGAGGAAGAGGAGAAATTGAGGAAAATTAGGGAACAAATGGAGTTGGAAAAAAGGAAGAGAGAGGAAGAAGAGAGACGAAGAAAAGAATTGGAGGAGGAAGCACGAATGTAAGTGTGAAACACTACACATGTAAAAACGCACAAGCTGTTACAGACCTGCAAGCAAGTTGTTACAAGGCTGTTCAACAGGCTGTCACCGTCATGTGTTCGCACTGGCTGTCCCAGTCTGTTAACATGTCTGTAACAGGTTGTTGACAACTTGTAACAAGGTTGATGACTCCAACAGCCTGATGACAAGTTGTTCCAACAACCTGTTACCGCTCTGCACGCAACAAGTTGTTAAAAGATTGATGCTAACAAGGTTGTAGCAGCCTCTTGAATGAACAGCATTGTTACAACTTGTTCCCAGCCTTGCTACAAGCCTGTTGCGAACACATCCTGTTGACAAACTGTGAGATTTTTACGTGTGTAGGATTTTTTGCCATAGGAATTATAACCCTCCGTGAACAAGTCCACCGAGAATAAACCCTCCGAAGATCAACCCCCGACAAATTCGCCCCACCGAAGATAACTCCCAGAAAAATCGGAAAAATGCTTCGAAAAATTGACTTCTTCCGAAGAATATTCCTTTTTATTAAAAAATCCTTCTGATAAATTGCCATCCCTTCTAAATATAAGTCAATGTTTTCGAATGATTATTGTGGGACATTGAACTCGGGTGGAGAATAATAATAAGGTGTTACTCCGAGTGAGGAACCATACTGGACAAGTAGAGAAAACTCTACTTGGCTCGGCTTGGATTCGAACCCACGTCCTTCGGTTTACTAGTCCGATGCTCTACCAACTGAGCTACAGGTCAAGTTGGGAGCTAAAGGTCGAATGATAGTTACAATGGGATACCCTCCAAATTAGACGTGCAAGAGTAAAGGGCACTCTAGTTTTCAAAATCCTAAATGGGCAATCTGCGCCGTGTCTGCGAGACGCTTTGACCAAGCTTAAAGATATTAATAAAAATTATAATCTCAGAAATATTGAAACTGATCTAGCACTTCCAAAGCCAAACACTAATTTTCTCAAGCGTAGTTTTAAATATAGTGGTTCAACGTCACTTTATGAATTTAAGAATAGACTTGCCACCTTGCCTTTTGCTGAAACATGCTCACCCGGTTGCTTTAATACTTAGTTTTTAGATTATATTTCAGACTTACCTTACGCTACATTACTTGTTAGTTAGTTAGTTAGTTAGTTAGTTAGTTAGTTAGTTAGTTAGTTGGTTGGTTGGTTGGTTGGTTGGTTGGTTGGTTGGTTGGTTGGTTGGTTGGTTGGTTGGTTGGTTGGTTGGTTGGTTGGTTGGTTGGTTGGTTGGTTGGTTGGTTGGTTGGTTGGTTGGTTGGTTGGTTGGTTGGTTGGTTGGTTGGTTGGTTGGTTGGTTGGTTGGTTGGTTGGTTGGTTGGTTGGTTGGTTGGTTGGTTGGTTGGTTGGTTGGTTGGTTGGTTGGTTGGTTGGTTGGTTGGTTGGTTGGTTGGTTGGTTGGTTGGTTGGTTGGTTGGTTGGTTGGTTGGTTGGTTGGTTGGTTGGTTGGTTGGTTGGTTGGTTGGTTGGTTGGTTGGTTGGTTGGTTGGTTGGTTGGTTGGTTGGTTGGTTGGTTGGTTGGTTGGTTGGTTGGTTGGTTGGTTGGTTGGTTGGTTGGTTGGTTGGTTGGTTGGTTGGTTGGTTGGTTGGTTGGTTGGTTGGTTGGTTGGTTGGTTGGTTGGTTGGTTGGTTGGTTGGTTGGTTGGTTGGTTGGTTGGTTGGTTGGTTGGTTGGTTGGTTGGTTGGTTGGTTGGTTGGTTGGTTGGTTGGTTGGTTGGTTGGTTGGTTGGTTGTTTGTTTGTTTGTTTGTTTGTTTGTTTGTTTGTTTGTTTGTTTGTTTGTTTGTTTGTTTGTTTGTTTGTTAGTAAGTTAGTTTGTTTGTTTGTTTGTTTGTTTGTTTGTTTGTTTGTTTGTTTGTTTGTTTGTTTGTTTGTTTGTTTGTTTGTTTGTTTGTTTGTTTGTTTGTTTGTTTGTTTGTTTGTTTGTTTGTTTGTTTGTTTGTTTGTTTGTTTGTTTGTTTGTTTGTTTGTTTGTTTGTTTGTTTGTTTGTTTGTTTGTTTGTTTGTTTGTTTGTTTGTTTGTTTGTTTGTTTGTTTGTTTGTTTGTTTGTTTGTTTGTTTGTTTGTTTGTTTGTTTGTTTGTTTGTTTGTTTGCTTGCTTGCTTGTTGGTTGGTTGGTTGGTTGGTTGGTTGGTTGGTTGGTTGGTTGGTTGGTTGGTTGGTTGGTTGGTTGGTTGGTTGGTTGGTTGGTTGGTTGGTTGGTTGGTTGGTTGGTTGGTTGGTTGGTTGGTTGGTTGGTTGGTTGGTTAGTAAGTTAGTTTGTTAGTTTGTTAGTTAGTTAGTTAGTTAGTTAGTTAGTTAGTTAGTTAGTTAGTTAGTTAGTTAGTTAGTTAGTTAGTTAGTTAGTTAGTTAGTTAGTTAGTTAGTTAGTTAGTTAGTTAGTTAGTTAGTTAGTTCGAGCCTCCCAACCTCTTAACTTAGTCAGTTTCTTGAGTCAGTCGTTGCCAAAAAGAATAAGTTTTGTCAGCTTTGGCCTCTGGGATGATTTTCCTTCGCGGACAACTCGGTCGGAATAAACTTTTCCGAAACGATGGATGAATATTTTGATGTACAAATCAATTATTGTCTTGATGATGATGGTAATATGGTCTTCACGAAATTGCTCGTCGAGTAGATGACTTTCGCGGGAGTGCTGCTCCAAGCATTCGAAAGAACTGGCTTTCACTTCTTGCAGGACATCAGATTTCAAGCTTGATAGCGCCTTCTTGTTTAAAGATACCCAATCACCAAGCAATGGACGAAGCTGTCGGTCGGTAGCTTTAACCACTTTAACGACTGATTGAGATGGTGTTATCAACTTTCCATAGCTCTTGAAGGTGATTAAGCTTGGTGATTCACATTGGGAATTTGAATTATAACAATGATCAGGTAAGGCTGACTGGCTGTTGTCAACTGCTACCAAAGCAATTGCACATTCTGGACACTTGATACAGACTGTAATTTTCTTTATTTTCTTATTTGGCCTTCTATTGCTCGTTCTCCCTTACAAATATAATCATCTGGTTTAAAGTGTTTTTCACACAAGACTGAATATTTGGTTGGTGTCCAGTCTTTCCATGTCATTGCCATAATCCAACTTTTTAACAGGTCGGGACTCGGGATTGCTTGAAGGAAATCTAAATAGTATGAAGGGTAAGATACTTCTTTGTTCACTGATGTGAACAAAACTCAAAATTAAAGTGAAAGTTGTCTGTCTAAGGGACAGACCATTAGATATTTTTTGGGGGGATGGAAGATTTTGAAAAAACATCTTATAAAAAATATTCTACAGGGAGTGTACATATCGTATGATTGTGTGCTTGTGTGAGTCAAGATTAAAAAATAAATCCATGCACCACTTTTTGGCTAAAAAGAAATACTTGCACAGTCTGTTTGGGAGGAAAAAAAATTATTTCTTAGAGCAATTCTTCCACCCCCCCTCCCCCTCACAAATCTAATGGTCTGCCCTAATAATTATTAATTAAGTTTTAAATTCCTAAAGAGGCTTGATAAGGGTTCTAAAAGGGTAAGGTTTGAACTCATTTAAGATTTTTAATAGTTGAAATAGAACTGTTTCTATACTGAAAAGAAGTAAAATTGATAGTGAAAATGAGTCAAATCCTAGTCCCTTCTGGGACCTTCTCATTTTCTCATTAAAAGGTATATAAAACAGCTTGTTGAAACATGCATATAGACTACAAACACAGACATCAAAATGATAAGTTCTTTTCAGTTTATTCTTTTATTAAAAATGTAAACTTAACTTATACTCTACAAAACTGCATTGTTGTCATTACAGACATTACAGTATTTAAAAAAAACAGCTTGTTTTTATATTATAAAAAGCTTATTATAGTCTTTAACTATTATGTTAATATATGCAATGCTTTTGACTATTGTGTACGTGTTTGTTTTCTAAACTTACTTATGAAAGGACAAGCCAATACCATCTTTTAAATCTCCACGTCAGGCCGTACAGTTATACGCTGAACACGCTTCAGGCATACTTTTCGTTAGAAAAGTAAACTTTCTATTAGAAGAGACCACCTCTTGCTTTATATACCAAGAAAGAGTAAAATAAACAGCACTATAGCTTTTGAAATATTTTGATATAACAAACGTTGCTTAAGAAAATCTCGCAAAAGACAGTAGAAATACAAAGTAAAACAATCCAGGTGAGTTTCGCGCGCTTTTTTGTTTGCCAATCATAGATATAGAACTGGAACTTTCACCTGATTGCTGCTGTAGATTGTATAGTATAATATGCTTTAGAAAGCTAATTTTGCGTTAAATGTACTTGTTGAAGTAAAATTCTGTCTTTTAACGCAAAAGATGTATATAATACTTCGTGTTTAAAAGAAACTAATTAGATAGTAAAATGTTCACTGGAGTTAATGCATAGTGTATAACTATATTCTATAAAATAGTGAAAATTGCTGAGGACAGATCGCTATCTGTTTGTCCACAAACACGTAAGCTTTCCATCTCGTATCTTCAGACTACAGAACGTCCTAGAATCTTCCAACACCTCAAAACTAACCAAAACCTTTATTTTCGGCCAGAAATGTCTCGAACCGACCAAGTGACTGCAAGTGACTGTTTCGGCAACATTTAACGATCGATTATTTTGTTGTTAATTCCACTCAAATTGTACGATTTTCATCCAAGACCTTCACAATAGGTAGTTCTTCCCAAAAAAAGGTGGTCGAACGGGATCGGAAACAGTGGGCGGATGTAAAATGTGAAAAACATCGTTTTTCCTATGCACTGTCTATGATTTTTGACCGGTTGAGCCGCCATCTTGGATTTTCAAATTTGGCGCGCCTCTTCAGCCGAGTCAGCAATCTAGGTCTCCTATATCTATGGATCAGACTTGACCAGACCGCGTAGAAGACTGGGACTATATGTACTTCAGGACCATAAGGATCGCGGGCTCTGGGAACAAGATTGCCACAAAGATATCACTCCAGTTATATAGATAGCTCACTGGTCCTTTCTTTCCTGGGAGCAACCGCTGACCTTTTCTTATAAATGAATTTAGCTGAATTAATCGGTCTGCGGGCGCGGCTGAGCCCTCAGTCCAGTAACATATCAACACAGTCTCCAGAGGAGATTCATTATAATAATGAAATGTTATATCGCACTTGTATTCATCATAATCATGAATCCTTGTATTCATTATAATCATGAAGGGGTGTTGTGGTCGGGGTCTGAGAGAGGTGGGACTCTTTTTCCGGAGGGTTGTGGTTAGGTTTAAGGCCATCGGGGGGTTGTGGTTAGGTTTAGGGTTTCCGGGGGGTTGTGGTCGGGTTGGGGTGTGGGGGTGAGGTTTCATTTAAAATTTATGATTATGATGAATACAAGTGCAAAATAACATTTCATTATTATAATGAATCTCCTCCGGAGAATGTGCTCAACATATTGGCAGAATACGGTCAGCGGTTGCTACCATGAGAGAAAAGACTCCGATTTCAGCCATCTTTGATTGATCACTTTTTGGATGGGACCTGCAGTCCAGTTATATACATATTCGTTTATCAATTTTTTCTTCTTGTTTACAGAAAGAAATAGAAGAAAAACTAAAGAAAGAAGAAGAGGAAGAGAAAGCTCGGTAAATAGATGGGAAATGTTTTTCACTTGGAAATGTAACCTAAAGACCAGAGAAATTTTTGTTTATTCTTTTTTTTGTATTTGTTTGCAGACAAACTGCTAACGAACAAGAGAGACTCGACCACGAACTTGCTTTACGTTTGGCAAAGGTAAGTGTGTTAAAGTGCCTATGAAGGGAAAATTATTATTGTCTTAAATGAAAGAACTCTTAAAACTACAACGTAACATCTTTTGCAGATCTTCATTTCCATGCTTCGTTGTTGAGATATTTCAGTTTCTTTGATATGCAAATTAAACACTTTGACATCACACGTGTATAATGAGTTATTAGAGAAAATTCTATATCTTTGCTATTATCAAACGAAATCACTTTGAAGCCAATCCTGTGCGTCTATTTTGCATACAGCATTAGACATACAGATTTTTAATTGATTTCGTTTGATAATAGCAAAGATACCGAACCTTCTCTGATAACTCATTATACACCTGTGACATCAAACTGTTTAATTTGCATATCAAAAATATTGAAATATCTCAACAACGAGGCATGGAAACGAAGATCTGCAAAAGATGTTACTTTGTCGTTTTGAGAGTTCTTCCATTTCAGACAATAATAATTTTCGCTTCATAGGCACTTCAACCCCTATAACACAGTTTTTGCGTCAACCACTCAACTAGAACGCTAACTGTTACTCTGGTACTGCTGGTACCAGTACTGGTAGTTCTGGTACTACTAGTACCGTGCGTGTGCTGTTAGGGCGCTGCCTCTCACCAATAGTTAAGCCCGGTTAGACGGGGTTAGTACTTGGATGGGTGACCGTCTGGGAATAACCCCGTTCTCGAGCTTGGGACTCATGTGAGTAGAGTTTAGTTGGTCTCTCCTGTGCTTCGAGGGTTTTTCGCCGGGTTCTCCAGTTTTCCTCCCTCTGTAAAATCAACATCTGGGGCTTAGTTGGGATCCGTGGTCTGAACTGTGTCGTATGGTGTCTGTTTAAAACGCCTTTGATATGCCTCGACACGGCCACATTGAAAAATCCTTAGGAGTACTTTGATTGTAAAGATACACGTTTGATGTATTCTAATTATAGACCTTTACGTTACTAATAATGATGGTACTAGTTGTGGTATAAGTACATGATAAATACCGAGAACGGAGGCTTTAAAGTGTCTATGAAATGAAAAATTCGTTGGCATTTTTGTTGTTTTATTGTACAGACGAGCATGGCAGGAGCACTCTTCGCGCTATTAACTCTCAAAGTTTGCCATGGCTGGTCGTTCTTGGAGAAAAATTGGGCTTTCGGAAACAATGCTTATGACGTACGCAGGTGGATAACTATGCATACGAACAATAGATTTCACTATTAATGATCCATCTGCGTACGTCATAAGGCATTGTTACCAAGAAGCCAAATTTCACAACATTTCCCCAAAGTATCCACGGCAAATTTTGAGTGTTGATAACGCGAAAACTACGCATCAGATTCTCTTCAAATTTTCCGTGAGTGCTCCTGTGCTGACCTCAGCTGAGCTGACCTCAGCTGAGCTGAGCTGAGCTGACCTGTCCTCGGCTGGGCTGAGCTGAGCTGAGCTGACCTTCCTCAGTTGAGCTGAGTTGTTAGCTGTCCTCGGCTGAGCTGAGCTGACCTGTCCTCGGTTGAGCTGACCTGTCCTCGGTTGAGCTGACCTGTCCTCGGCTGAGCTGAGCTGACCTGTCCTCGGCTGAGCTGAGCTGAGCTGTCCTGTCCTCGGCTGAGCTGAGCTGGTCTCCCTGGTGCAATCAAAAGAAGATGGGTCAGTTAACCACTAAAGACTTCTGCTTTCCTATTGGTTAAAATTTTCGCGCGTTTTTATTGGCTATGAGTGAAACTGCAATCGTCATCAGTGGATTTAGTCCCGATGAGGCGAGAATGAAATTAGTGGTTGCCTGGCCCATATTTCTTTTGATATTAGACCGAGGAATGGGTCTATAGGATGCTTATGACGTCAAACGAGGAACTCACTTAAATAATCTTCATTTCTTTCAGAACTGCTTCAACAAAAGACACAAATAAGAAACATGATTTAAGTAAATGGAAATACGCTGAACTCCGAGATACCATTAATACTTCATGTGGTAAGTTATGATGCGCCTGAGTGCAATTTCAATGTAATACAGTGTAGAAAAGGTATAATACAGTGCAGAAAAGGTATAATACAGTGCAGAAAAGGTATAATACAGTGTAGAAAAGGTATAATACAGTGTAGAAAAGGTGTAATACAGTGTAGAAAAGGTATAATACAGTGTAGAAAAGGTGTAATACAGTGCAAATTTCAATGAGTATTAAGCATTCTGATTGGCTAGTAAACAACCGGAATCTACTGGAAAGCCAATGAAATGCCTATGCGGATTTTGAAGGATGGTTTTTCCTTCACGAGAAAATCCAATATGGCGACCAAAACATAAAGTTGTCGAAGAACATTTCGATGAAATACAGAGTGAATTTTGCTTTAATATTGTCATAAAAGTTCCTACAAGAAGACTAGAAGAGGTTAGATGCTATGAGTAAAACGTTTGACGTATTTAGTGAACAAATTGAAGGAGTTTTCAACCATTAAAGCTTCGCGAAGTCGGGCAATGAGTGGTATGTAACTTCGTAGCCGGAAGAACATTTTGTCTAACATTTTCATGTATATTATTAATAAGTAAGAGCATGATTTCTCGTGCTATTATTTGAAAAAACACGCACTCATGAGTTTTTCAAATACCTCAAATAGCACTCGTCCTTTGGACTCGTACAATTTTGATAGTCTTCGAAAAACTCACTTGTGCATGTTTTTTCCAAATTGCACTCGAAACCATGCTATTACCTATACAAATATGATATTACTGCATTTGGATTCTATTTAATGTGTATAGTTGAATGCCAAAATATTTTTTGATTTGAACTTTTATTTGTTGTTATATTGAGGTTTGTATTTCCAAAATGGTAATGAGCATGACGTCTGTGTAGGCATAATTTGCATACGCAGTGTTCAGGGAAATATCAATGTCAGGGAAAGGGTCTGGGGAAATGCTCCCGCAGAAAATTTTTGATTTTCTGATGCTCTGAAACGCTATTTCCTGCATTTTGAGGGCAGTTATAACCATCAGAAAGGGGAGGTTCTATGGAACCTACAGATCTCGTCACAAAATGCTCGGGACCCCTAATTAATTCCTTTTGCTCGGGGCCCGTGGGGTTTACCCAATCATCCCAATAGGTAGTTGCACCACTGGCAGTGTTCCATTACAGCAGAAATATTAGCCATGCACGAGTTATGAAATAGCTTCTCCATCGTCTGTTATAGTAGAGAGGACTTGGTGATATTGCTTCTCCATCGTCTATTATAGCTTCTCCATCGTCTATTATAGTAGAGAGGACTTGGTGATATTGGTGTATAATAGATTAGACAATGGTGCATATTAGTACGTACCCTACGAGTCAGAGTCCCTTTCCGACCTACGCAGGCTTCGGGAGAAAGTGGGCTCTGCCAACAAACTCGATCTTCACCCCAAGTTTGGGGCGAGTCAGTCAGGTTTTAAACTGGTCAAACAAGTTCTAGTTTATGAATACGCGTAAGCAGGAAAATAGCAAGTAACGCGTTAGAGTCTGGGCCCAAAATAGTATCTTGGCAACCGTTCACGCATGCTCAAAAAGAAATATCGAGTTTGTTGGCAGAGCCCACTTTCCCCCGAAGCCTGCGTAGGTCGGAAAGGGGCTCTGACTCGCACGGTAATTAGTACGCAATGGTCTAATGTTGAATTTATAAAGTTAAGAAATGTGGTAATAAACAGTCTTGTCTGCGCTGTTTATTCTCTGATTTCTTAATTATGAATTGAGTTTGCGCGACCTTTACCAGGTTTCAAAACTCATACACAAGACCAAATATTTATCTTTAAAGGGTATTGGCAATAAAAAATAAGTTTATCTCATTGGAAAGAACTCGTCAAATGGTATAAGAAGACCTTTTACAATTTTTCCGTATCTGTTTTGGTTTTGGAAATATTCCGACCCAACTCAGCGTGCTGTCCGCCATATTGGAATTATTTTCGATATGCAAAATTATGCATGTGACGACACAACCAGGGTAAAGTGAAATTTTTATCTTGCCAACCTTATGACATTATGAGCTAGAAACTCGATTTCTTGTTGCGCTATTTCCATTATAAATTAACCCACAACATTTAAAATGCCTTCCGTGGAAATTTGGTCACCCACGGAGTAGTTTCATCAGGTCTACCCTGGTTGTGACGTCACCACTTTCCTAGTTAATTAGACCCAATATTACAACAAGATGGCGGACAGCACGCTGTCTTTGGTCGAAATATTTCCAAAACCAAAACAGATACGGAAAAATTGTAAAAGGTCTTCTTATACCATTTGACGAGTTCTTTCAAATGAGACAAACTTATTTTTTATTGCCAATACCCTTTAAATTTCCTAATTAAGCCATGAATTATTAATCAGTGTAAGAAGTCAATGTACAATCTCGTAGGGCCGTAGGCGCTACGCTGGGCTAATGATTATGTGCCATCTTGTTTTCAGATATGGAACTGCTCGATGCTTGTAAACAAGAATTTCATCGTCGTCTCAAGGTCTACCATCACTGGAAAAACAAGAACAAGGCATCCAAGACCGCTGGTCAAAACGCCGCCGAAGGACAACGGGCGCCTCAAGAAGTTATGGAAGAAGGTGAGAAAATATGTTTGGTTTTTCTATACTGTTAAATCCCGCGTGTAAAACCTCCCGTAGAAAGACCCGCGTGTAAAAACTCGCGTGTAGAAATCTGCGTGTAAAAACCCGCGTGTAAGAATTCGCATCTAAAACCCCGCTTGTAAAAAACCCACGTGCAAAAACGCGCGTTTAGAACATCGCGGGGAAAAACTCGCATGCGAAAACACGCGTGTAAAAACCCGCATGTAAAGACCCGCGTGTAAAACCTCGCGTGTCTGCCCGCAGAATGATAATCTGATTAATAAATGCAACGTCAATAATTTCAGCATCCATTCAAGCCACCGAGAACAAACCACCCCCCAGACTCCCACCTCGTCGCCCTCAACGATATTTCCGCGTGCCGTTCGTACGACCTGGTGACGAGTACCGTGACAATGACTATAACAAGCGCGGCTATTGGTTCGCGCATTTCGATGGGCAGTGGATAGCCCGCCAACTCGAGATGCACCCGACTGGAATTAATGTCGTACTTGTGGCCGGAAAAGATGACCTGGACATGTGCGAGCTCAGCCTGGATGAAACCGGTTTGACGAGAAAGCGCGGCGCGGAAATCACGAAACGGGAGTTTGAGTACCACTGGGTGAAATGTGGCGGGAAATCTGATGCGTATAAACAACCAACTTTTGAATGATGTATTCTAGTCATTTTCTCACACTGCTGCCGCCATTTTGGAGGAGGGGGGAGCGGGAGCCTTTCTCTGTTTTCCCGCCTTACGGACAGACCGTTACATCAGCCAATCAGCATGCAGCATTTTATGTACAACATTTAGGTAAAATATTTTACAACTTTTTCTTTAGATTTTTCTGTTATATGTCAATCTTCCTTTCAATGTAGCATTTTTAGTCTAGTTTCAATCTATTGTTTATTAAGGATAAATTGATATTTGTTGCGATTTCAAACCATGAAATCTAAGCTTCTTCATTACATACATGTATTTATTTGTAACATTATTTATAGTAGAATTGTTTGTCAAATTTAGTTATAGATAGACTAATATAGCATTTTGTCATTATTCTTCATTCACATGTGTGTTGTATCGAGTTATTTTGTTGCAAAGATGGGGTGGGGTGCATGTTTTAATGTTTTCACTCCCCCTATATATTACATTTTGGACTCCTTACTACAACAAAAACATAATTCACCTCTTCAGAAGAGATTCACTTTAGAAATTAAAAATAAATTATAATTAAAATTAAAAATAAAAAATAAATTACATGTATAACACTAACTCCCCACTCCCCACCCCCCACCCCAACATATTTGACTTCTCCAGAAGGATCTATTTTAAAAATTAAAATAAATTATAATTAAAATAATAAATAAAAATAAATTATAATACTAAACCCCCCACCCATAAAATTTAAAACTTAAAATTCACTTCATAAAACCTAACCCTAACCCTGACCTTAATCACAATTATCAGCCCAAGTTTATTTTACAAATTAAAATAAGTTCTAATTAAATTTAAAAATAAAAATAAATTATAATACTAACCCCCCACGCTCCACCCATAACTTAAAATCCACTTCTAAAATATAACCTCAACTCTAAACATAACCCTCTTAACCCCAACCTTCTCCGTAATCTCAATCCCTAACACCTTAAACCTCAAACTATTAACCATTTTCCACCACTATTCACCAACACAATACACCAAGGATGGTAAGTCACAGCCAGGATCCAAATACCTGAACCTTATGATTTGCTTTTATTTTACATTTTACAAAACACCTCGCGTGTAAAAACTCGCGTGTAAAAGACTCGCGTGTAAAAAACTCGCGTGTAAAAACTCGCGTGTAAAAACTCGCGTGTAAAAACTCGCGTGTAAAAAGCAAGTGGACACGATCGGAAATGGTGGCTGTCAAGGCTCGCGAAATACGGGCGGCTGACCCGTATTAGCTGCGCATGCGTAGAACGAATATCTTGCGTGTAGACGTCATCAATACACTGCCGACAACTCACTTGAGCCAGCATGCACGTGGATTGCGAACTGCCCCATGAAAGTGGCCGATTTTCTATGCGATTTCCGATCGTGTTTAGAGTCCATTCCCTTAACGAGTAAAATTGTAGTATTTCGTCCTGCAATGTTTTCTACGAAGATCTTATGACCAACTAAAAATTTTATGGTTCACCGTAGCTAAATAAATTTAGAACAGGTTTATCGACTGAGACTTGGTCAAACCGGCATGTGTAATTTGGTTTGTGTACGTGTGTGACTGCTCACCTTGACTGAAAACACAGTTTAAAAGTAGTGATTAAAAGATTTAGACGAGAACGTGCTGGTTAATGAGGTGCAACGACATCACGTACAGGCAAGTGACGTACGTGATTCTCAACAATTCCAGATCACATCAAATTCTATTTTCGGAATTGGCGACGCGCGCGGTCGCGATTTTGACAGTTGCCTTGTCACCAAGTTGAATTGTTAATTAACCGTTTTACTCCCACCTTGCTAAGAAGTCTCCTCGAGGGACAAATCACTGATTTTAATCACGTACACCTTCAGACAAATCACCATAAAAATAAAAAACCCACAAAAAAATAATTAAAAAATCACAAAACAAATCACAAAAAACCCCCCGACACTTTTCAAGTTAGGGTTAGGGTTCCCCCCGGGAAATTCACATTTTTGAGATTAGGGTTAGGGGGTTTGGGGGGGGGGGAAGGATTTCATTAATAACCTCTTTATTAAACAATTCCCAGTAACTTACTGTATACAATGTTTATATAATGTCTTGTAGCTTATTAGGTACAACGTTCGGACCGGCTGTGTTTAGAGTCCATTCCCTTGACGAGTAAAATTGTTGTGTTTCGTCCTGCAATGTTTTCTAGGGAGATCTTATGACCAACTAAAAGTTTTATGGTTCATCGTAGCTAAATAAATTTAAAACAGGTTTATCGACTGAGACTTGGTCAAACCGGCATGTGTAATTTGGTTTGTGTACGTGTGTGACTGCTCACCTTGACTGAAAACACAGTTTAAAAGTAGTGATTAAAAGATTTAGACGAGAACGTGCTGGTTAATGAGGTGCAACGATATCACGTACGGGCAAGTGACGTACGTGATTCTCAACAATTCCAGATCACATCAAATTCTATTTTCGGAATTGGCGACGCGCGCGGTCACGATTTTGACAGTTGCCTTGTCACCAAGTTGAATTGTTAATTAACCCTTTTACTCCCACCTTGCTAAGAAGTCTCCTCGAGGGACAAATCACTGATTTTAATCACGTACACCTTCAGACAAATCACCATAAAAATTAAAAAAAAACACAAAAAAATCAAAAAATCACAAAAAAAATGAAAAAATCAAAAAAAAATCACAAAAAAATCATGAAAAATAGAAATATCACCAAAAAATCACACAAAAAAACAAAAAAAATCACAAAAAAATTAAAAAATCACAAATAAAATTAAAAAATCATGAAGAAATCACGAAAAATTCAAAAAAAATCACGGTTAGATAAATCAAAAAATCACAAAAAAATATATTAAAGTCACAAAAAAGTCATGAAAAAATCAAAAAGTCATGAAAAAATCAAAAAATTATGAAAAAATATAAGTCATGGAAAAATCAAAGAAATTATGAAAAAATAAAAAAATCATGGAAAAATAAAAAAATCACGAAAAAAATCACGGGGAAAAATCACAATGAAAATAAAAAAATCACAAACGAAATAAGAAAAATCACCAAAAAAATAAAAAAATCACCAAAAAATAAAAAAATCATGAAAAAAAATCATATGGTTTTTGATCACGTACACTTTTTCAGGAGTGATTTGCCCCTCGTCTCCAACCTCGTCCCCAGGGCATTTTGCCTCCACGTTGGGAGGTCGGCGAAAATGGCCCTGGCATCGGCTGGTCACGTGACACCCAGAATTTTTGGGTGTTTTGGCAAGAAAATTTATGCGGTCTTTGTGTTTCGTTTTTGTATAATACGTATACATGAATAATAAATAAGAAATATTTAACGTTCTGCCGAATCACTCATGTGAACCTTTATCATAAATGCAACTGGCTAGCATTATTCATCATGATACTCCCCACGATTATCCAGGATACATTTAAATGTCGGGAAGAAACATATATCTAATGTTGTTCTTGACTTTAACCAAAGCTATCGTTACAATTCTTTGGATGAACTTCGCAGAGTGGATTTATTGCAATTCATATTTTGATGAATAAATTACACTGTATCTGAATTAATCAAGTTTTTAAACCGGCCAATCCGATTATAGAATCGACCAGCCGATGCCAGGGCCATTTTCGCCGACCTCCCAACGTGGAGGCAAAATGCCCTGGGGACGAGGTTGCCTCGTCTCTCCTTGACGGGTAAGATCATCTGGCGTTAGACAGAGTGAAATACAAAAAGTGCCAAATGGCAGTCTTGGGAGTGAAAGAGTTAAGAGATTGTATACTATTGTACGTACTCATTGCATTGCTGTCTTTGCATTGGATATTATATCGTATCGTATATGTACTGCCCTCAACTCTGCTCTGTTGTATCCCACTCCATTTCCACTCTACTCCACTTCCCTTCACTCCACTTCCCTTCACTCCATTTCACTTTACTCCACTACATCCCATTCCACTCTATTCCATTCCAGTCTATTCCATTCCATTTCACTCCATTCCATTTTTACTCCATTCCATTTCACTTTACTTCACTACATCCCATTCCACTCTATTCCGTTCCACTCTATTCTATTCCACTCTATTCTATTCCACTTCATTTCACTCCATTCCATTTCACTTTACTCCACGCTACTCCACTCTATTCCGCCGCCCCACTCCACTCTGCTCTATTCTGCTCTGTTCTGCTTCACTCTGCCCTGCTTCGCTTTGATCGCTCCACTCCGCTTCACTTCACTCGACCACTCCACTGTGTTGTGTTACAAAGGATGACGCACAACGCCAGCTAAGAGGAATTAAACGTCAAACAATTTTGTTTAATTGTCTTTTCATAACACTACCGAACATCATTGACAATACGGTTGGAATTCAAAGTGTTCAAAGTGCTGGACAACTCTTTCTTAACCGGGCCCTCATGCCTAATATAAATATATAAGCCCTCCAAATTACTTTACTATTTAAAAGCTGTGTAATCTGCGCAGGTTCTGTCTTTTATTTGTTATATTTAATCTATTGCTGCCTAGGATATTTGTAAAATCGTCTGGCGTTAACAATACAGGAACCATCTTTGGCCAGCTCAAGCCGGAATGGGTAAAACATTTCACGATGTCAATGATATCATTGACGTCAAAATATAAGGTTTGACCTTTAGAGGTCAAGTTCGCTACAGGATATCCGTCAGTCAAGGCCTTCTGACGCGCGTTGAAAAAATGATTTTGAAAAACCTGTTTATGTGGGCGATGAAGTTACTGTTTGGTAAACGAATTAGGAAAATTTCAGTTTGTCGCGTTGTTTTGACTTTGCAGTGGAGTTTAGATGGTTTTGTAGGTCACTTTCTGAGATGAACGATGACCTTGACCGACCGGCCCCACGCAAGGTATGTTCAAACTTTCTAATTCTGTAAACAAATCATTAACTCTGTCTTTATTAGTGAGGCCCTGTTAGGGTAAATTCCGACAGCCGACATTGAGTTAAATCAGCGACATGCGAGAGCTGAAATGGCGACAAACGAAACCAAAGTTGACTAAAATTGCGACAGCGAATGGAGAGTAGTAAACAAATGAAACCGAAATAACGACAGGGACATGACCAAGTCCTAAAATGACCTAAAATTGCGACACGACAAGTTTTGAAGTTCAGATTGGCGACATGTGCACCCCCTAACAGGGCCTCATTAGTATGTGTATATAAACGAATAAACATAAAATGAAGATTGAACTTATACAGGGCGGTAATATAGTAGAGTGCTGTGTAGGCAGTCTTTTAGATAGAGCAAAGTGAAAAGATGGTAAACTGCTGAAAATAGTTTTGATAACGAAATACTGACGTTTCAAGGAAAGCTCTTCATCAGATTTTTCGTAATTATCAAATCTATTCTCGGCACTTCACTTTTCCTTACAGCGGTTACAGCGCCTGAATAATGATTTTGCGCGACCGAACGAACAGACAGAACACAAGTGGGGTGAATCAGTTCTCGTGCCGTCACATGCTGTTCTTTTGCGTTCATGCCTTTTGACAAAGTCTAGTTTTGACATTAAGTGCCCCTAGCCTTTGTGGAAAGATATATAAAGTTAAACCTGTGTCAGAATATAGGATAAATACTATATTAATAGTTTAAAGGGCATAGACCCAAAAATTAAGTTTGTCTTATTGAAAAGAACATTTAAAATGATAAAATAACATCTTTTGCAGTTTTTGGTTTCCTTCGGCTTCGTTTTTGAGATATTCCAGTTTGTTTGATATGCAAACACAACTTTTCACGTCACACGTGCATAATGAGTATTATGTGTTACCGAGGGAAGGTTACATATCTTTGCTATTGTGAAACGAAATCACTTGGAATTCTACATGTTTGGTGTTGTGGGTAAAAACACGCACATGCTTCCTTTGAGTTAAGCCCATGTTTTCATAATAGCAAAGATATGTATAGCCTTTTCTGATAACTAACTCATGCACATGTGACGTAAAAAGTTGTGTCATTTGCATATCAAACAAACTGGAATATCAAAAACGAAGCAAGGAAACCAAAAACTGCAAAATATGTTATTTAATCATTTTAAATGTTCTCCTCAATAAGACAAACTTGATTTTCGAGTCATAGGCCCTTAAGGCAATTATATATAAAGGCCAGCCTAGCGTGAAAACAATACTTTTCCCTTGAACACGTCTTTCCCTTTATTTACGGTTTTTAATTGCAAAATTACTTATTGGGGAAACGTGACTAAAACGTTTGGCCTTTAGAATCATGCGGGCTTTAGTATTTTACCTGCTGGTTAAAGCCAGTCTATTTTACTAGCTTTCTCACTCGGTTAAAGCCTTATAAAGACCTTTAATTAATAACACGGAAGGGTTGACCGGTCGTCTCTCCCGTTGTGTGTCGTCAGTGGTCTCCCTTTGGTCTCTGACGAGTGAAACCGTTGGAGTATTATTAGACAGACTAATATTTAAGTGTAGCGATAGACACGCCAGGCGGAAAACGCAAGTATAGTTTAAATGCTCTGAAAATGTTGTGATGTAACAACGAAACGTCAGTAAATAGATTTTTTCTTTTTATTATGTCTTGTTTCAAAGTCATTTGCTGGGCTCTGATATTCTTTTTTAATATTTAAGTCTCAAATTCCGTTTAGAAAGCGTTAAAGGAAGAGTCGTTGACTGATTAGTCCACGTGTGAGTCGGAAACTTTGCCCTGAGACGCACCAGATAAATATGATGCAATACAAAATGAGGGATTTGCCTAGCAGCCGTGATGGTAATAAGTAACATCGGGCGAAGTCACCTGTCTTCTCGTTTACTTATGTACGTGTTCATGTGCACGGCGCAACTACCTATTGGGAAGGGTGGGTAAACCCCACGGGCCCCGAGCAAAAGGAGTTAATTAGGGGCCCCGAGCATTTTGTGACGAGATCCGTATAGCTTCCATAGAACCCCCCTTTCTGATGGTTAAAACTGCCTCAAAATACAGGAAATAGCGTTTCAGAGCATTAGAAAATCAAAAATTTCCTGGGGGAGCATTTCCCCGGACCCTTCTACTTGTTTGTTGCCCTTCAGGGGCGGACACTTTGTCTGACAGTCTTGAGTCTTACACTGAAAATCTTCTCTTGGGGGGTGGGGATGCTTTGACACCCATACGCAGGGGCGGCGCGACTGGGGGGTAGGGGGTATTTACCCAAAAAAATTTTTGGCAAGAAGTGCCCTTCCTATTAGCATGTGGAGTGTGCACTGATTTTTTACCCAATCGCGGAGATTGGGTAAAATGTCTGCGCGCAGGCTATGCGTAATGGAATGAATGCAGTTATGAATCTTTTCAAATAATCTGCCCACTTTAACAGATTATGAATCGGAGTGTGAGTGATTAGAGTTTGCTTAAAAGTGCCCTCGAAGTGCAGGAAATGCCATTTCAATCAGAGACCCTAGATTCAAACATTTTCCGGGGGAGCATGCCCCCGAACCCCCCTAGAAATGCGGTCACTAAATTGGAAGCGCCCCCGAAGTAATCAATCCCACGGGCCTCCAGATGCCTACCTCGGGGAGCAGAAAACAATGGTCTATTACCTGAAACTATATGAAAACGCTAGGAAAACGTATACGTGTGGATGGGGTCTAAAGCGAGGTCAGAGGGGCTAATTTATAAGCACATAAAAGGATTTTAAACAGCCAGCCATTTATGAAGTCCTATTTAGAAATCAAAGGAGGAACTCTGATCTTCTTTCGCACGATGTGATGTACGGTTCAAGCTTGACTGATATTCTGATGCAAGAGTTTACGTGCCATATATGGTCAAAAAGTGGGCGGTGGCATGACCTGACCCTCATTCTCGTTTCTGATTGGCTCACGCTAAAATTTTTTTTCGGCACACTCAACTGAAAGCTGAAAGCTTTTCTTCAATCTTGAAATGGCCGACCAAGATCAAGTGAGGTCTTCTCTCATCTGTAGCTAAAAACACACTGTACTTTCCTTCAAAATAACAATGCAGGAACGTGAAGAGTATATAAAAGAACCAGATGGCCTACAGTTCGCTCTGCTTGGCCTACAGTCACGGGACCGCAGTAGAAGACAACATAATATGGAGTTGGTTTACGACCGAGCGAAAGAGTTCGCAACGGACGGACAAACGGAGCTTCTTAAGAAGTATCTTCCAGTTATTTTACGACTAGCTCATGTCTGTCCATTTGAAGACATACGAGTCAAATGTACGGAGTTGTTAGAACAGCTAAAGGTAGGTTATATAATACGAAAGTACTAAACTGTATTTCAAGGTTTCTGGTTTCATATTGCTTTAATATAGCCTTGTGACATTTCTTTAAAGAAATTACTCCTCTATTTTTCAGAGAATGGGTGGAAAAATACCTCGAAGAGTTTACGTTGGCCCTTCTTCGTTTATCCCGTCGAAAGAAGTAAGTTAAAACAGGAAAATTAAGGCTTTAAATGGCGATATTTGCCATCGCCATGTCACTCTTTAGGTCAAACGACAGCTGCCTCGTACATAACACAGTTCGGAGTTTCCCTAAGGAAAGCTTTTTAAACTCCTCTTTGTATACCAAATATCCTCTACGTGTAGTTTTCGTTAATAAGTATGCATATTTTTTTAAATTCAAAGCATTTCTTGGCTAACTAAAGCGTTTCTATGCGAATGTCAGTGATGTGTTTACATAAAATGGTATATTAATCACTTGTCTATAAGGTCTGTTTGTGGTTCGCTTCAATTCTTGATTTCTGACTCCCTTTTAACTCCGTATAGCTTTCTAATTTTCATCGACGATACTTTAGCTTTTGTAAAACTAATAATAATAATCACAGCTGGGTTTTAAATGGAAACATAATCCTTAATATGGCTAAGATATGAGATTGTCAAACTTGGAATTCCTTTACAGAGATATGTTTATAAAATTTCTCTTAAAAATAAGTACTTTTTGGGAGTACAATAATACTAAAACAGGACATTATAAAATTACGTTATTATTTAGGTTTTTTTGGGAGAAGTAATTATTTATTAAAAATATACATTTCTCCAAGGGAAGCCAGCTAAATTTCTGTTGTCAATTTCTTTTGTTTACGTAAGAAGCACGACGTTAAACCATGGGGGGAAAATGATTTAAATCCATCTGTCTTTCTGTTTCTTGTTTCGAGTATTCCCACATAATTAACACTATTCTCAATATCTGGCTGTTTTGTAGCCGTTATTTCCGAAATCAATTACATCTAGGTCAATTTTTGTGGTTAGCTGCTAGCCACAAGTAATTAAAATTTTAAACATGCTGGCCATTAAATAATTTCGTTTATCATTTCACATTTGTCATTCAAACTGATATTAAAAATGAGCTATCAGAAACTGATAGTTCTGTTGGCTTGTTGGCTGTCTGGTCATTTATTTGTGAAAATTCACATATTGAAAGTGTAAGATCTGCATTTATAGATTAGGTATTTTTCAATTTAAATGACTATTTCACAGTGTATGAAAAGAGATTAGGAAATGAAATTACGTATGCATAAAAGTCAACAGAAATCAAATTGAACAATAGAATTCGAGCAGTGTAATACGGTTGGCTGTTTATATAGTTATTTTCATTATAATTTGTATTTGGTTTTGAGGCTTTTGTGAAATAAAGTTGGCAAACATTGTTTTATTGTTGTGGCTACACTATGAATCTCCAGCCTAGTTTCTTTTGTCCTCAATGTTAAGCAACTTGGGTTTATCATGGCTATTATTTATATGCATTTTCTATAGATTTAGTTCATTGATAGTCAAGGCAAGAAAGCATCTTACTGTGGCACAATGCTTGTTAGTTTATCTTATTATATGTTACTGGTTGGCTATTGTCTCATCACCTTATCATATTCTACCATCTTTGCTTTTCCATAGTCTTACAATTATTATCTTAGCTTTTTTAAAGGAATTTGATACCTTAACTAATTTCTGTCTGAGGGCTTCCCCAGAGGTGAATAAAATCATCTGGCATTAGCCAGAATAAAATGTTGAAGAACAATTCGGACAGAGAGAGATAGTTTAACTCATTCCTGTCTGAGGGCTTCCCCAGAAGTGAATAAAATCGTCTGGTATTAGCCAGAATAAAATACCAAAGATGTACCAATTTGGTCAGGAAAAGGTCAGAGAGTTCGTTTATATCTCATTCCTAAATCCAAGGGCTTCCCAGAAGTGAATAAAATCATCTAGTGTTAGCCAGAATAAAATACTAAAGACCAATCCTAACAAGAAAGAGTTAAGTAACTTTGATATATTAGTATTCTCAAGGTATTGTATCAAACGGTCTTTTCAATTAATTGGACAGTATTAATTGTGAGTCTATAAGAATAGTAGATTGCTATATAGGTGGTGTTTTCAATATTGCAAACTGAAAACAAAATGATGTCTACTCCTCAAAATGTCAGTATTTCATTTCTAAAAAATCTTGGTAATTCAACACCTTTTTTGCTAATTGCTAATTCAAAATTGGATTTGCATTTTAAAATATGATACACTAATATCAGTTGACAGGTTATTGAAGTCAATATAAGAGGAATCAATTTGAAGGGGGGGAGGGGACAGTGAGAAACATGTAAGGGGTTTGGGCGCATCTTCAGAATTTTGAAAATACACTTCAGGAATATATATATATACTGTATACACAAACAAGCACGTGTGATTTTGTTCACGGAATGTTGGAAAGTGCTCAATACCATAAAGGTAGAGTGAATATAGTATAGTTTAAGTGGGCTTACCACAAAATGTTGAGTGTTGCAACTGTCAGTTTCAGGCTGGGTGATTTGCCTGTTAAGATCCTTGCCTGAAGATCACCCTGCATGAAACTGACAGTTGCAACACTCAACATCTTGAGGTAAGCCGGCTTAAACTATATATATATAGGGAGTGTTGGGGGTGTGCATGCTGTTAGCATGCTTCCTCTCACCAAAATTTAAGCCCAGTTAGATGGGGTTAGTACTTGAATGGGTGTTTTCCTTCATCTGTAAATCAACACAGGCATCATGATACTTGTATTCAATTGAGGCATTTGACCCTGTTTGACCACCAGTTGCGATAGGCAATAAAGTTATTAAGTCTAAATTAAATCTAAAAGATTTTTTTAGAAATCATGAGACATTTGTTTTATCACATCATCACCACTGAAAAAAGTTGGTTGTTATGACAAAAAAGATGTATTATTTAGTATATATAGTATGTAATTGGAACCTGAAAAGATTGTTGATGTATTAGATGTCATTGTGTGATGGCAGACAACTTAATTACTATAGGATCTGTTTTATACCATTTTCTGAACACAAGAACATGTCATAAGTTATTACATAATACAATAACATAGAAATTAAGTATTACATGTATTGACCAAAACGTTTTCTATGAATTAAGTCATACTAGTAAATACAGAATGACTAAAATTAGGTTATTGCAAGGCCATGCAAGGTTATCTTCATATCCTTTGACCTTCAATGAATTAACCAGATAAGGATTTAACTTATTGCTGCCTAGGATGTCTGAAGGTTAATTCTCCCTTTGATGAGTAAAATCGTCTGGTGTTAGACAGAGTAAAATAATAAAGGGACTTATGCTATTCTGAACATGAAATTATAAATGAAATTATATTAATCCATTGTTGTTTAAATCACTCAGGGATTATTTTAAGGAATTTTTATCACTGCACAAAGAGCTGAAAAAGGCATAAAATCTGGTGTTAGACAGAGTAAAATAATACAGGCCATTAATCAGGGATTATTTTAACCTGCAGTGATAACCAATTTGTGCAGTGATAAATGAGATTTGTGCAGTGATAAGCGCAATTTCGTGCAGTGATAAATTTTTCTTTAAAGGACTTTGGCAATAAAAAATAAGTTTGTCTCATTTGAAAGAACTCATCAAATGGTATAAGAAGACCTTTGACAATTTTTCCATATCTGTTCTGGTTTTGGAAATATTTTGACTAAAGACAGCGTGCTGTCCGCCATCTTGGAATTATTTTCGATATGCAAAATTATGCATGTGACGACATAACCAGGGTAAAGTGAAATTTTTCTCTTGCCAACCTTATGATATTATGAGCTAGAAACTTGATTTTTTGCTGCACTATTTCCATTTTAAATTGACCCACAACATTTAATTTAAGCCTTCCGTGGAAATCTGGTCACCCACGGAGTAGTTTCATCAGGTTTACCCTGGTTGTGATGTCACCCATTTCCTAGTTAATTAGACCCAATATTACAACAAGATGGCAGACAGCACGCTGTTTTTGGTCGAAATATTTCCAAAACAAAAACAGATGCTGAAAAATTGTAAAAGGTCTTCTTATACCATTTGACGAGTTCTTTAAAATGAGAGAAACTTATTTTTTATTGCCAGTGTCCTTTAATATTTAAGAATGGGTGTTATTTGTGAAAGGACTGCATCAGAAATTATGTTCAAAGGCACAGTATATACTACATTCCAACATACTACATTCCAACATACTACATTCCAACATATACTATATTTAATATCAATATTTAAGTTAGCAAATACACAAATAAGATGACAAGTTAAAGGGCCCTGGTCCACTATCTTCTGATAACGTTAAGCCTACCATAAACTAACAGCCTTATGCCCTTAATTTCAACTTTCAAGATACATAGTATAGCTACTATAGCAGGCCCTTACCAGCCCCTAATAAACAAAATGCTAGTGTTCTTACTATTTAGCCAGTGGTGCCGTGCCAACCAGTAGCACATTAAACAGCGATGGAGCATTGAGTAGCTCGGTAAGCAGCCCTCCTTTTCGAAGTTACATTCTACTCTGTCTACTCAAACATCCTACTAAAGCAGCATTGTGTTAACAAGTGATTAATTCATTCCTACCTGAGCTGCATCATCAAAACAACCCTTTTATTGTTTTAGCTCTAGGCAGCATTGTGTTAACAATGCCGAGTAACTGGCCTTTCCTGCATGCATGAAATGTCCAAAACATGTATATCATCCACCTAAATATTATTTGGACTGCTACAAGGAAATTATGTGCGTAAATTTTAGTGTATTTTACGACCCACCCTCAACTTGCAACCCTGATTTTTTTATTTACATTTAACGAATCTGGTTTTGCTATAATCCGTAATTAAAGATCGAAAATCTTTTTTTGTTAATCAACCCACAAGTTGTGTCCAACTTAACACTTACTTTGTAGGCCTTAGTAAGTTTGAAATGAGAGTATGAGACACGTATATTTGCGCAATCATAGCAATCAAAAATATAAAATCTCTTTCAATAATTATGTGTATATATGTACCTAATATGTCTAATCCAATAACTTTACTTGAAATATCGACCACAGATCAGTTTCAGTCTCAGCTAATAAACGTAAATAAATGTATTTTATTAACCGTTTGTTAGTAAGCGATTAACCAAATTTCCGGCAGATTCCGTCAATTCCGTTAAATAGAGATGCCGGATTAACCCATTCCTATCTGAAGTGAACTGGTCTGCAATTGTAATTGTTTTACTCTGTCTAACACCAGACAATTTTACTCTAACTTCAAAGAGAGAACTAATTCAGACATTCTAAGCAAATATTGTAAACTGTAAATTTAGTCATACATATACATGTCAAATTAAAGAATGATGATCGATGTGTATACCCAGTGAAGTTCCAACTAATAGTCCCAGACCAGTTAGATTGGTATAATAAATAATTTGATAAGTTAAATTATTTCCTGTGATTACCTAGGTCAATTCCTGCCTGAGCAGGCCAAAAACAACCCCTTTATTGTTTTACCCTGTCTAATGCCAGATGATTTTACTTATCAAAGGGAGAACCGGGATGGCGTGTGCTGTTAGGGCACTGGCTCTCACCAATAGTTAAGCCCGGTTAGACGGGGTTAGTACTTGGATGGGTGACCATCTGGGAACAACCCCGTTCTCGAGCTTGGGACTCGTGTGAGTAGAGTTTAGTTGGTCTTCTGTGCTCCGAGGGTTTTTCGCCGGGTTCTCCGGTTTTCCTCCCTCTGTAAAATCAACACCTAGGTCTTAGCTGGGATCCGATTAGTGGAGAATAACCTTGTAAGGGACCTAGAGTCCTATTGTTACTTCTCCTGTTACTGCCAGGTACAAATGTTGATAAATATATAAATTTTAAAAAAAACCTTCAGACATCCTAGGCAGCAATGAGTTAATAATAAGTATGGGTTTACGTTTTCAACTTTTAAGCTATTTTTGTCAAATTAAAATACAATTATTGAAGTTGAGTTTGGCAAAAATGGTTCATTATAAATTTGCCAAAAAACTAATTAAAAAAGTTAATTAAAACAGTAATTTAAGTGAGCTACACTAACTTTACACTACTATATACCTGTAAATCTATATTAAATTTTCCTTCCTTCCTTCCTTCCTTCCTTCCTTCCTTCCTTCCTTCCTTCCTTCCTTCCTTCCTTCCTTCCTT